>BSBK01010266.1:0-178454 GCA_027943335.1 Chamaecyparis obtusa
AATATAAAAATATATTTAAACATTTAAAATTCAGTTTACATAAAGTAATTTTAGTTTACATTCTCAAAAACATGGATAACAATATTCATCCATTAAGAAGATTCATATTGTTAAGAAAAACATGTGTAGAATGTAAAGGCATTAATGACTGGTGAAACTGAAAGTTCACTGTGTTTTTGACGGAGTGATAACAATAATATAAATAAATAAAACAACAACTAGATGAAACAATCAATAATAAAAGATAAATCAAGCACAGTGCGTGCTAAAACCACAAGGTTTGAAAATGATAAGCTAGTTTATTTGTATGCATCCCTTGTAGTCTTCATCCATCTCCCATTGATGTAGAATCTAAAACCTACAACCTGTGATAAGAATGGAAAAATATATATAATAATAAAACTAGTAAATAATACATGCAGATTATTATATTCATTAATTATAAGAGACCAAATATTTATAGACAATTAGAGTTTTTACACATAACTCTTATGTTTTCAATTATGCACTCAAAAGCCTATGTTTTGCATTAACTATTCTATCGTATCAGAGAAAAAAAATATGATCTTGAGAAGCATCAGGAAAGTCTCATTTTATGTCTTCAACCAATATAATTCATCCCTTTCATAGTAGGTGGCAACAACACTTGTTCTAGTATTTTTTGTTGAGTGTCGAAGCTAAAAACTACAAGTTGACATTAACCTTTATGCTCTCAGGACGTGGCATAGTCAAACAAAAAAATTAACACAAGGTCGAAAACACAAACACTTAACTATTTGTTCACCAGTAATTTAAACCACGCGAGGAACTGTTTAAACTACACCACTAGTCTTTAGATAGAAAATTGACCTTTAAACCTTTAGTAAAAGGCATCCGGGGCCCCACCTTTGCACGCATCAGTATAGAAAAGGATAGGCTATTCCAATATGGAGTATCGGCGTATTATAGCCTATCAGATGCAGCCCAAGCCAACCCTCTAATCGTTGTTCTTTCATCGATGGTTGAAAACACATAGTGTTTCACCATCGGTATAGCAGAAGCTTGGCTATGCCAATATGGGTGTGTCGGCATAGTTAAGCTTATCGAAACCGACCTTTGACACCTTTCAATCGCTTTATCTTCACTGATGGCTGAAAATTACGGTGTGTTAGCATCGACTTAACCAAGGGCATTTTATGCCGATATGATGTGTCCGGCATAGCTAGGCTTATTAGAAACAACTTGATACAACCTTTTGATCGCTCATCTTTGACTAATGGTGATAATATTTGATGTTTTTGACCATCCCAATGTGTAGAAAAAAACACACTGAACTTTTTATATCAAAAACATCTAGAACTTAATCTTTTTAGAGTCCTTATTTAAACTCAAGTGAGTTTATTATTTATTTTAGGGACTTATATAATTCTTAGGGACTTTTTATGTGATAACCCATGGTTAGGTGTTTCTAATTCTTTTTAATCATTGAATAGGGTAAATAATACTAAGGGTTTTATTTCCTCACTTTCTTTAGTCAATTTTAAACAACTTTGAAACTTTTATCTTCAAGGGAAGTTGACCAAGTCTTCATTGGTCATGATGCCCCTCGAACCTATTCAGGGTTCTCAAACTAAGAACTTTAGGTAGTAAATTGTAACCATGTTAGTCCAACATAGATAACTTTAGTGTTCTTAAAAAAAATTGTTGGTATATTTGTGCTCAAATTTTAGGCATGACAACATTTCCCTTCAACTATCACAGACCTACAAATATGTGTATTAGTCAGAAATTTTATTGAATATTCTTTTACAAAACTCTCCCAAACTGACCACCCCCTGTGTTTCGACCTTACATTATCTTATAAACTTCCTCTCAACCACACGAACTATTATAACTAACCTTCATGGTTGTAAGACGCATACTTTTTACAATTTTGCAACTTTTGCATTAACTTGGACAACTTTTTTGTGAATATGACAACTTTGCACTTTCTTATGACAGATTAGCAATTTCTTTCAAAACTTACCAAGTTGACCTTATACCTTGACAATTGGCCTTGTAAGGCCTTATTACGTCAAAAATAACATTGAAACTCAACTAAAAACAAATATGGACCCCCTATGGAAGCTTTATAACAACTTGCCAATATAATGACAACTTTTCAACAGTGTTGGCAACCTTGGCACAATCGACTCCAAATGACTTGTAAACATTAAAAATGGTCCACATGACCTTATACAAACTTTTTTCATGACATAAAACTAATACATATCAACCTAGCCTCATGGAGGCATGAAATGTGTTGGGTGCTCCTGCACCATTCTTTTACATTCATTTTTTTAGTAATCTAATCAATGAGTTTTGAGTTCTATTATTGTATTGTGTTAAGGGATTTTTGTGTGGTGTTAATGTTTTTAACCAAATGGTCTATTTTTATAGTTAACATAATCTACCACTAATAGATCAAAGAATTATTTATGTGAAATAGATCTTAGAGAAGATTCTCCTATCACCAAAGAAGACAAAAGTCCACGATAATGTTTTGTATATCCTTTCATTGCATCTAGATCCAGTAGTTCCACTTATTATGCTTAGGATGGTTATGGTTAGTTGTGGTCTATCCTTGGTATTGAGGTCTTATGTCAAGATTTATCATGCATTGCATTTTAGGAAGTCAAGAAGTGTGGTACTTTCACTTGAATTGTTAATTATAACTTTGTCAGCTTTTTTTGGCAGGTTCTATATAATGTTTTGGATTGGAAACATGTCATCCTACTAAGCAACAATTGGCCCCATGTTAAATTGATATTTTCCTTGGAATCCATGCGAGTGAATTAGCATTGGTATGTTATTTCTCCTCTCCATTTTGTCCTTAATGCCAAAAGCACTAACAGAGGTTAAGGATCATTCATAGTTGCATCATTAATTAAGGATAATTCATAGTTGCATCATTGATTAAGGATCATTCATAGTTTCATCATTGAATAATGGTGGCATTCATATTGATGATCAATGTTGATCATAATTTCATATTATAGTTTTCTCATATGGTTCATTTGTTAATCCTTAAAATGGTATCATTCAATGGCATTTTTTTTAGCTTCAAAAAGTTATATTATATTGAGAGTGTAACTTGGATTGTGAAACATTGGTATGTTATAAAAGAAAAATTCTTCAAAGGTGATATATCAGTGTATTACACATATTTGATTTGCTTCATGGAAGTGGTATTTGCAGATGGCATAGAGGTAAATGCAACTGGCACAATGGTAAATTATAATGACATTTTGTGTATGGCATATATTTTGACATATATGGTTTGATCTCAGTTTGACCTATCTCTCATAAGTAGTTGGATACATGACAGGTTGGTTACTTGGTGCACATTCATCTCCTATATGATAGAATGATGGAATAATTTGAAATAATTGAATTTAGAGCCCATGTTAACTATATTTTGATTCATTGATATGTGTTTGATACATTTTCTCATACATGACAGTTATGCGTGACCAATAAGTAATACTTGATAACTATTTCTAGTTGATACATAATAGATTATGATCATCTTCATTGAAGTATGATGTCCTACTAAGATACACTTATGATTATTCACATGTTCATCATTCTTGATTGCATAATGAAATGTTTTTTGAGTAACTAAATAATTGCATTATATTTGAAGGTTTGTGACCACGACATCAAAAAGTTGCATGTAAGTGCAATCCTTTAGGTCAGCTTGCACATTGTAATAGTTTGGAATGACATAAGTTGTATTGGTGTCATATTTTCAAAGTTATAGAGTTTCTTTGTTCATTGGCTTAATACAAAGTAATTTTGGGTTTTATGTGATAGCATAGCTCGATAAGAACTAGGACACAATCCAAAATGGATTAGAGCACTGACAAATTCATGTTTCGGTCTTAATTTTGATGGCGGCAGAAAAATAGTTAGTTGATTGGTTGTTATAGGTAGAACTATGAAGTGTGTTGTGAAGGATTTTGATTATAAAATCATATAGGGTTTGAAGGTTTTGTTTGTGTGACAGGTAGTTTCTTTCTTGAGACTTCTTTCTTTCAAAGTGGTCAAGATTTTTGTTAAGATTGATTGTCTTATCTCTATTTGTTAAGGGTTTACTTCTCATGAATTAAAATTATATTATGTTTTGTATAGATGAGTATTTTGAATCTCTTGTATATATGTCACCTACCCGAGATTACTAGGGTTAGATGTTTAAATTCTTGTTCTGTAGCATTGGGCTATTTATCTTTGTTTTGTTTTTAAAACTCTATTAGAGATGCTCGAAACCCATTCTTTCATACATGAGCAGTGTTTTCCTTTTAAATAGGGCTTATGATTTTGTTAGTTAAAAAATTGGTCTTTAATAATATGACTCAAACCCCTGACAAGACTTATCCATTAACGAATAGTTTGAAAGAGCTTTCAATTAGCTCAATCTCTGATTTGACAGGTACAACTCCCTGAAATAGATATTGAATGAAATATGTTTTTTATTATTTTTCAATAAAGATGGGGTATTGTCTTAACCAAAGAGAAGAAGAGGCTTCAAATGAATGTTAATCACTGCGAGACTTTCACGAAACATATATGTAATCAAAATAATGTAACTAACTTCTATGGTTGTGCCTTAATTATCATGACCATAAAAACTAAAACACCGTAAAATTACCATAATTAATTCTCGAAATGCACCTCCATGACCATGAAGATTACATGTATGGTATGCAGACAAGTAATAATAGATTTGTCAAACAACATGATTATAAGAGAAGAAAACAATAAATTAATGACTCTTAGATCACCTTATAATCACATATTCAAAAAGCACAGTTTGACATCAATGGCTAATTTATTCCAATCATCCTGTATTCACCCATTCCATAATAAAGGATAATAACAAAAAATTTAATGAACAACAAACATGACTCATAATTTGAGTCTCACTCAGTCATCCCAATGATAGGGGAATTATGGCCAAAAAATTGTCGATCCATTGCATCATGGTCATAACCAATATATAAAGTTCCTTTGCCTACCCAAATCGTTATAACAATATAGTTCTCGGAGAATAAAATTAAATAGTTACAAGACACATGTCATAGAGGGAGTATTAAAACTAAAAAGACACTTTAAATAAAGGCTATGTGGCCTTTCCATCATTATATCTGTCAGTAATTGCATCTTCAGGAGTCTTCTGACTGGACTGCTATTAGAAAACCAACTGCTTGGATCAACCAACTTTCTGCTAGTTTTTCTATGATGGGATGTATTCGATCATTTGTTAATTCTTTGATGCAGATCACCTAAGTTGTAATGACTCAATTTGGTGTCACCAATTTCCATCAATTCACTGTTGATACCTTTGAGATGATCATATCCTTAATATCTGAGAGCCATTTTATGCAATAGAAAAATGTAATCTCAGAAAAATGTATCACCAAATAGCACTTGGGCTTTTCAAATAATTTGGGAGTCTTGCTTCATTTTTTCCATCGAGAAATCTTGTTGTAGAGAGCACCCTTTCGGGATCCAACAGTTTATACACTATCAGGTTTAGAAAAGTGTAGGCATCATTATCAAATTTTTGATGGAACACTTTATGCTCAAAGAGATCTTTTTTAAGATCTTTCCATTGATTTGTTCCATGATTACGTGAGTCATGAAGATCGGTTTCACCTCCATTGACTTAATATTTATGCATGGTGCTACACATACATAGGAAAAATTTAAAAAAGGTAGGCTATTGGAATTGTATCAAATTCCATTGACATTTCAGCATTGTCACAATATTCATATATCTTTTTATGTCTTATCTTTCCATTCTCTTCATAGGGTAAATCCCTTTCGACGTTCAGGATTTTGGTGGAACGTGAACCTAGTTTAGGGATTTGGAAATTCCACTTCTACGTCGTAAGTTTTAAAAGTGTCGGCATCAGTGTCTGGTTCTGAAGTCCCTTTGCTTCTTGTCAGGTTTCAAATTGAAACTACTTCCTGACCTGAACAAATATCTATGCACATTCATATTCCAATAGACATTGGTGGAAAAAGTAGTCGGGATCTTTAATTTCAACTGTATTCACTCCAGAATAGAAACACTTAGTGTTTCCTTTAAGTTCAAACTGCCACTAATATGTCAGATCCGACGAGACTTAGGAATAAAAGGATGAATACTAACTTGACCAAAAATGAGGCAACCATTTTGCTGACATCCTGAAATGCACCCAAATCATGAATATCCTGACATGCAACCTATTTATCAAAATCCCAACAATGAGAGGATTTGGAAAAAATTTTCAAATATTGGCAATTTTAAAGTAGGGGTCAAAAATTGGGCAACAACTGGCTCTGATTGGGAACAGATTTTTCTTACAAGAAGATGAGAACTCAAAAAATCTTTGGCAAGGATCAATGCTAAAATCTATTGGGTAACAATGTAAGAGTGCATGAGTGCAGGGGAGTTGCTTTGCAAGTGGGTGGAGGGGAATTGGCAAAGCAAAAAATGTTACAAGCCAAAACTTTTTATATCCTAGAACGAGCCAAAATTTTATTTACAAAAGGAATAGGGCAAGAGCCCCTTACCTCAGGAAAGCACCATATAAATTATGCAAAAGCATTCACAAACTGGAGAAATATGAGTCCTCCCAAAGCAATGGACTTTGACCAAACAAATTGATTAAGAACAATGACCACATAGAGAACTCCTAAATGTTGAGTTGTGGACTAACAACATTTAACAATAACCTATAAACATACTCCCATCTGAAAAGCCACTTCTCATTGATTTGACTATGCTGATGATTGAGACAAATTGATCCAAGAATTGGGCAACCTTCATATTTTTTTGATGAGGGAACCCGTGTTCTAGTGCCAACATTAAATCTAGCTCTTCACAGATAGCCGAGAAACTTTCCATAGAAGTACAAGGATCAAAAATATTTTTAGAGTTCGAACAAACTTCCTCAACATCTAAAATTTTCCCATAGCCACTTGAAACACAAACACTATCATAATATGAATGGACATTCTTCTCCTCATCTTCTACATCATATTTTTGTGTCTCACATGATACAATTTTTGAAGATATGCCTTTCAAAGAGAGAGATTCAAAAAGCAGGACATTTCTTTATTTCTCCTTCCAAGAGTTTTTTATTACAATTCCCATTGATAAATTCAGATTTTTTAGATTTATCATCAAGAGAATCCTTGATTTTATTTTTAGAAATGTCATTAGCTGAAAACTCATCAATACTTTTAGAGGAGAAAATTTCTTGTCTTGAAGAAAGTGAAGGCACTTGTGAGATTTTAAATGTACTCTTTTTTTTATCAACATATGTTTCTATAGGACCTTTTTTTTTCGTTGCTTCCACTTCCTTGCCATTCTTTGTGTGTTCTGAAATAACTTCATAAAAAATAAAGTGACTTCCTTTTCTTTATTCCTCTTTTCAATCTAAAGATTCCTCCATGGGAATTGGAAAATGATTTCTCCCTTTCAAGACAAGGATCTTTGATTTATTGTTGTTGTCCATCATGGATGAATGGTGCATTTCAACACTATCTTTTATATCTTCCTGCATTGTCTCACTAACAATCTTATTTTCTGATATTACACTATCTATGAGTGCAAATTTATTCTCTTTGAATATATTAAAGCTCATTTGAAAAGGAGCTAGCAAGAGAGCTTTATTATCAACGTGTTTTTATATCTCTTGTAAGGTTCATAAAAAAGATGGGTGTACCTCGTGGGACTAAAATTGCATGCTACCATAGAATTTTTTTAGGAAATCCACCTCATCTATGCACAAGTTATCTTTATTCCTTCCTTCATTATTCTCCAAATGTTCTTGTGTAAAATATTTATCACTATCAGATTCCTCTTGCGGTTCTTCTTCCTCGAGTTTGTTATCATATTCTTCAAATCTGCAAACAGCTACACAAGGGGCATCTTTCACACATGAAGAATCATTTTCAATAGCCCCCTTTTCAGCATAGATATTTTCTTAGCATTCTTCATCCATGTAGATAGATACCTGGAATTCTGATTATTGATGAGATGAATCTTCAACAATTTCATCATGATATATATTTGATCTACCACTAGATTGTTCATACTGATACAAGATGTTTCAGCCTTTGCAACTTCAGCTTCTTCAATAACATTTAAATTTTGCATAAGAAAAATACTTTCACCACTGGTCTTTCTTTCAATATCTTGTAAGATTTTGAATAGAGAATGGTGAACCTCTTGAGGTTGAAACTGCAGCACCACCATAGAAACTTTTAAGGAAATAATTTTGCACTGGTTCACGCGTGCTATTCTTTTGAGAATAAAAATCATCATCATCACTTTCATTTTCATCTTCATCAATCATATGAGCAACACAAAATGGTATTTGTTGAATCTTGGCCATGGTTCAAGATCTAAAAATAGAGTTGTCAACCTTCGTTCTAGGGAAGGAACCTTTTAGATTTATGAGAAAAGAAGATACCAGAACTTCGATTATTTCCCCAATAGACTCACCAAAAATATAAAATTGATCTTTAATAATATGACTCAAACCCTTATAAGACTTATCTATTAACGAATAGTTGAAATAGCTTTCAATTAGCTCAATCTCTGAATTAACAAGTACAACTCCCTGAAATAGATATTTATTGAATATATTTTTATCATTTTTCAATAAAGATGGGATATGCTCTTAACTATAGAGAAGAAGAGGCTTCAAATGAATGTTCATGACTATGAGACATTCACAAACATATATGCAATCAAAATAATGTAACTAACTTATACAACTGTGACTCAATTCTCACGACCATGAAAACCAAAACAAGGTAAAATCACCATAATTAATTATGCAAATGCATCTCCATGACCATGAAGATAACATGTATAGTATGCCCACAAGTGATATAAATCTATCAAACAACATGAATATAATAGAATAAAATAATAAATAATGACTCTCAGATCACCTTATAATCACATATTCAAAAATACAGTTTGACATCAATGACTAATTTATTCCAATCATCCCATATTCACCCATTCCATAATAAAGTATAATAACAAAAATTTAATGAACAACAATCATGACTCAAAATTTGAGTCTCACTTTGTCATCCCAATGACAGGGGGAATTTTGGTAAAAAATTGCCAATCCATTGCATCATGGTCAGAACCAGTATATAAAGTTCCTTTGCCTACCTAGGTTGTTACAATACAATTCTTGGAGAATAAAATTAAACGGTTACAAGACACATGTCATAGAGAGAATATTAAAACTGAAAAGACATTTTAAATAAAGGCTACATGACATTCCATCATTATCTATGTTAGTAATTACATCTTTAAGAGTCTTTTGATTGGATTGCTACCAGAAAACTAGCTGCTTGGATCAACCCACTTTCTGCTAGTTTTTTTGTTATGAGATGTATTCGATCGTTGTTAATTCTTTCATGCAAATCACCTAAGTTGTAATGACTCAACTTGGTGTCACCAAATTCCCTCAATTAATTGTCGATACCATTGAGATGATCATATCCATAATATCTGAGAGCCATTTTATGCAATAGAAAAATGTAATATCTACAAAACATATCACCAAATAGTGCTTGGGCTTCAAAAAATTTGGGAGTGTTGCTTCATGTTCTCCATCGAGAAATCCTATTGTAGAGAGCACCCCTTTCGAGATTCAAAGATTTATGCACTGTCAGGTTTAGAATAGTGTAGGTATCATTGTCAGATTTGATGGAACACTTTACACTCAAAGAGAGATTTTTAGGATTTTCCATTAGTTGTTCCATAACTACATGAGTCACGAAGATCAGTTTCACCTCCATTGACTTAATATTCTTGCATGGCCCCACACATACATAGGAAAAAAAAGGTAGGATATTGGAACTGTATCGAGTTCCATTGGCATTTCCAATGTTGTCAAAATATTCAAATATCTTGATATCTTTTGTCATCTTATATTTCCATTATCTTTATAGGGTACTCCCTTTTGGTGTTCAATATTTTGGTGGAACATGAACCTTGTTTGGGGATTTGGAAATTCCACTTCTACGTCGGAAGTTTTAAAAGTGCTGGCAACAATGTCGGGTTTTGAATTCCCTTGCTTCTTTTTGGGTTTTGAAGTGAACTACTTCCTAACCTAAACAAACATCTATGCACATTTAGATTCCAATAGACTTGGTGGAAAAGTAGTCAGGATCTTGAATTTCAACTGTCTTCACTCCACAATAGGACACTAAGTGTTTCTTTGAAGTTTAAACTTGGCACTAATATATCAGATTCCAACGAGACTCAATACTAAAAGGATGAAGAATGACTTGACCAAACATGAGCAACCATTTTCCTAACATCTTGAATGCACCCAAATCCTTAATATCTTGACATGCACCTATTTCCCAAAATCTTGACAGTGAGAGGACTTGAAAATTTTTCAAATGTTGGCAATTTTAAAATAGGGGTAAAAAATTGGGCAACAAATTTTTGTTGAGAGTTGTTTCTCTTAAACCCTAGTTTAAGAAGTTGGTGTATAGTTTTTTTTATCTGAAGCATTTGATTCATTCCATCTAAACCCTAGTCAAGGTCTATTACATGTCCTGTATAACTCAAGTCATTAAGGAGTTTGGTTTTTTTTATGAGTTTCTTTCTTCTTAACAAATAGTTAAGCTCATTTTCTTGATGTGTTCAATTCATTACTTATAAACAACTCTTATTTTGGTGATTTAATTTTAGAAATCACAATATCTAGTTAAAAAGAAATTGATTATGATCTGCAGTTTTGATATGAGATTAAGGAGCTTGTTAAAGAAAGAATCAATTTTTGATAAGGATTAAACAAATACTTTGATCTGAGAGTTAAATGGTTTCTTAAAAGGAAAAAATGAAATAAGTTGATTTTGTTTTTACCTATCAAACATGAGTAAAATTTAGAGACAATTGTGACAAGTTTTTTCAAAACAGTTTGAGTAGTTGGTTTATCAATTGGTTTTATATATGCTTGTTGAAGATGATAGTGACATACGTAGAGGAATATTGGATCTTCATGAAACACATTTTTTTTTTGTGCACAATTAGGTTAGTGATCAGAAATACTTGATTGGGTTCATAGGAATTCATGATCACATATCATGCACTATTGAACACAAATACTATTCTTAATTAGATTTTCTAACTCTATATGTATTAAAAGTTGTAATGAAAAGGAAAAGACAATGAGGCATGGAAAAGGCTATCAGTGAGATAGTTGTACAACTAATGAGGCATTGTAAAAATGATATTTTTAGACAAACCAATGAGTCATTTTGAGTGGTTTTATTCCCCAGAGGGTTTCCACTCAGGACATCTACAGTGTTATGGATTATCACTTATATTTTTGTCTTTCATATTCATTTGTTTGTCATGTGTCATTAAATTTTTTTTAAGTTCATCTAATTTGCACATTATCCATTGTCTTTCATATAGTGAAATGATGCATGTTACTCATATTCTTATGGTTAATCAAGTTTATGTTTTTGGTCATGAGTTTTACATTCATTGATTCATGCATCATATTCTTGATGTGAAATGTTGTTCAAAATGGTCATGATATTTAGCATAGTTCAAGTTCAGCTAAAAGTCGTTATGATTTGAATCAGTCAATCTTGTTATCATAGTATCTTTGTAGTTGTCATGTTAGTCATCCAAAGGGATTGAAGTTTTTATTAGGTTTGGTAAAAAATCCAATTTGGTTTTATATGGCACCCATTCACCCCCCCTCTCAGTGCCTTTATGTACTCCAACACATGCATCGAAATATAGTTTTCTTTTTGTGGATTCATATCATTATTGTTGATTTTAATAACATTGTTAATGAAAATCTTAATGTTTCTAGCAGGCACTTAGAGGAATATATTTGAAACATGACCATTTACATATTACTTTCTTGAATGCAATTAAGTGTTTCCCTGTTGTTTCTAAGGGATCTTTCCCTGATAATATTGATGTTGTGACAAGCATTTGGATTGCTTTACACAATCCTAAAAATGTCTTATTTCTAATATCCTTTATGCTCTATCTTTTGATTATAATTTTTTTTAATATAATGTCATATTTCCTTTGAAAAATGGTGCTTGATGGCCATTTGTTTCTTCAAGTTAAAAAATCAAGATAAGTTTTTGTATATATCTGCTTTCTCAATATATAATCTCAAGACTTCTACTGAAAGAAAGTTTCATAAAATGTTCAGTTCTTTGTGTTCAAAATGCAATGTTGCATGCATATAAGTAGAAATTATGAATCAATGGGGTTTACCTTGTTTTCAATAAATTGTAGTCCATGAGCTATTACTGATTTAATCCAGCATAATGTGTTAGTTTTGTGTGTTAATGATTTGTGAACTGTTTGGATTTTGACTTCAACCTGTGATTCTTAAATTCCACCTAGGGTTTAAAACTAGACTCGACCATGTGCCTTTGCAATACCAACCAACAAAATAAGTTTTCTAATTGATTTTGGACTTTTGGACTATTTTTCTATCTCTTTTTTTTCTTTCAATTATGTTCCCACAAAGTCTTCATTCTGTGCAAGAATTTTACTTGTAACTGGTATTTCTAGTTTATTTAATTTTGAACTTTTCTTTGGAGGTCAAAAGCTGGTGAGATTATATTTTATGCTCTCAACCTCAATCTGTTTCCATAGGTTCCTAAGCAATGGGAACATGGTCCATGATGGATGAAAATGAAGCTTCCTAATTATAAAATTGGTATGGATAAAAAGTTAAAAAATTTTGACACTCAATAAGTTTGCTTGAGTATTGATAAGAGTGCACCCTGATACATGTAGAAATGAAGGATTTTTTCAAGTTAAAGTAAGAGACAAGGTTATATGGTGTTTCCCATACTACACAAAAACAAATTTCAAACAAAAGTTGCAAGTAATGTAGAAAGTGCATACCACAGGGAAGAAGGACAAGTTTTTATTTATGTCAAATTATAAGTACATTGTAGAGTCTGCATTATAGCATATAGAGCATTTTCAAGAATTATCATTATAATCACAACTATTTTTCTCAGGGGGTTGTTTTAGAAATCTAGGGAACAAATTTAAGATTCTAGCAACCATGAATAAGAATCAAATCTCTGTTAATTGTTGTTTGCATAAAAACAAAATGGAAGAAAGATTGACTAAGTGAAAAAAGTTGGTAAGATTCTATAGCCAAATGGTAAGTAAATTGGTAGTCAATGGAAGTATCAAGGTATAAAGGTAGAACCTGAAATAATCCATTTCTCTATTTTTTCTATTTGTAAGACTACGACCATATTGCTTGACTACTTGTTACAAGACAACCCCTACATGTTTGTTGCAACTATGAGCTACCTTGTTGTGGGGAATAGAATTTGGATCAATCAAATTCTACTTAACATAAGGATGCATCTACCACAAAGATGAGTCTTCATATCGACTTAGCAATATGACTACAAGCCTTTTTATCTACTTAGATCAACTCAACATTTTCTTAACATTTGCATATCTATTATTGAAGTTTTCATTCTCTTCTACAAATATGAATTTTATTTACTTTATAATGACTATAGAATAAAATGACAAGTAAATGATGATACTGTGATATAAATTTGTATTTAACAAAAAAATTGTATAGCTTCCACTCCACTTTAAATCATTTTTATTTATTTAAAATTCACTTGATGCTTGGTGCATTTTGGTTCTTGAATACGATACTCATTTTCAAGTTGACTTTACGGACTTTTGAAAATTCATGAAATATTTTTTCATCATGACTTGTATAAGTACAAAACCATCATATTTTCCCTTAACAATCTCACTGTGCAAAATAGATGATCTTTTTTATTCATGTGAGATTGTTGCAATTCAAATGAACAAATTCTTAAATGCTCATAATTGTTTTTGTAGTTCAAATCTCAATCTTTGCATGTTTATAGGGATTCCTTTTCAAAAAAAAATTATTTTCTAGTCTAAAAATTTCAACTAAACATGTTCTTTCAACATACCTCCATTTTGTATCTCTATTTAACTTCATCCAATTGTATGATAGCTTGATAACATGGATACTTAGCACTTTGATTATAACCTTACACTCAAATACTACACCAATAAGAACTAGATGCTATGCAATCCTTGTTCTTTAAAGGGTGCTAGCTCAATGGAAGAGCACATGCTTTACAAGCAGGAGGATGGTGGTTCGATTCCATCAATGCCCTCACATGACTAAATTTATGACTAAATTTATGAATAAATTAATAACTAAATAAATCACTACCATGACTAAATCAATGAATAAATTAATGACCAAATCAATGACTAATTAAATTTGGTCGCAATATAAATGAGTGGCAATAAACTACTAATGGTCACATGACCAAAATTAGTCATTTATATGTAAATTTTAGTAGTTTATTTAGTGATATATTGCTATTTTTGTACTAGTCTATTGAAGAACTAGAGAGAGATGAAATATATTTAATCAACTTTAAGAAGACGAAATCTAGAGAGAGAGAGAGAGTAAGAGAGTAAGAGAGATCCAAAAAAGAATATACAAATTTAAATCAACTAAGAAGACTAGAGAGAGATATTCTTAAGGGGATATATGAAAGAACTAGAGAGAGAGAGAGACTAAACATATTTAATCAACTTTAATAAGACAAAGGATCTAGAGAGAGATTAAGAGAGTAAGAGAGATCCTACAAAGAACATACAATTTTAAATCACATAAGAAGACTAGAGAGGGAGGGGGAGATCTATGAAATAACTAGAGAGAGGGACTAAAAATATTTAATCAACTTTAAGAAGACAAAGGATCTAGAGAGAGAGTAAGAGAGATCCTAAAAAAATATACAAGTTTAAATCATCTAAGAAGAGAGAGAGAGAGAGAGAGAGAGAGAGAGACTTTCTTCTTATGATATCTTGAAAATTCTTATTCATGATGTCTTTGTTCCATTTTAGGTGAATACTTTTGTGAAGCCTTATGTGCCCTTCTCCTTTGATTTCCCATCTATGTCCTTTGGAAAAATGCTCTTTGAAAATTTCACACCAACAAGATGCACTTCAAAATGTCTTCCTTGTGAAAAATGTGAATTATCCTTCAAATATGATGTTTAGAAAATTTAAAAAAGACATCTTTATTTGTATGAAACCTTTAATAGCCTAACAGGGGTTTCTATCAAAAGTTGGCTACCATTTTTGATTGAAAGTTATCAAGATATTAAAATTTATCGCATTGAATTTTGATAGAAAGGGGTTTTTATTGAAACCCATTTGTTTTGATTGAAACCCTTTCTATCAAAAGTAGTTTCTATCGAAACCCCTTGTCAAAAATGATCTCCCAAATGTCTCCTATTTTTTATGATTTTCTAGCCTTTAGAGTTCAAATTGAGGGGCGCTCAAATGGAACAATATTGACAAACCCAAATGCATGAGAGTATACTCAAAACAATCTTTCCAATGGTTATGATTTTAATATATATTGAGTTTATTATGAACTTTTTTTAGATTAATTGAACGTAGGTTTCTCACCAAACATCAACCTTTGTGTTCAACGCTTATTGAAAAATAGTACGCAAGTGAAAAAAATTCTTAAAAATATCTACGCACTAGGTATTTAAGCCCACTTTCTAACATATTTTTTTGAAATTAGACACATACACAACAAGTTACGATTGAACAAATGAATATATGTCAAAATTACAGTTAACTCAACTTAAAACCTTAATAAAATATGAAATAATGAGGATAAATTCATGAAACCAATTGAAAACATTAGATATTATGTTACAAAACTAAATTCGAAAGAATCAAAAGCATATATATTTTAGAAAAAAAAGAGTTATGCATGAACAAGTGAGTGTGACTCTTTAAAAATGTTGTTTATTGCAAATAACTAGTTTTTGAGGGAGATGGGAAAATGGATTCAAATCAATTCAAAAAATGATCAAGAAAATATATTTAGAATCTACACACAAAATTATAAAAGATTCTAATTTACATCATCTTCAAATTTGTAACGATTTAGTGGCAATAGGTGTCTGAATGTGAAGTTGGTTTTTAGAATGCTCATTTCAATGTCAAAGTTGGCAAAAAAGTGCAATCCACTATTGTGGGTTCACCTAACTACGAACAACTACAATGCATAAATAGTCACTAGTATAATCACAATAATGAAAATCATGAAGTCCATAGCACTACTCCAGATATGGGCATGAGAGCTTACAACCACTTTTCCTCTAGTATGTGATAGAAAACTATAGGTAGGAAATCCTTATGTATATTGCTATGCAGGTGCAATGATATAGAGGCATGTAGGGCTTACATTATATTGGCACCACCAGTTAGATATCTTGAGAGACTTCATATGAAAACCTTATAGGCAATATGCAAGTTGTGATGATGATAATGTGCATTTACCCCATTGTCAACATGAGAGGTATCGCATTGGTTAGATTGTGCAATTATAGTGTATTATAAATATTTAGTTACCTGACCAGAATTTGAGACATTTAAACAAGAATCAAGGTGTGCCAATGGAGTTTGGAATATTTGTTAGATGAAATAGGGAGGTGAGTGAGTGGACCAATCAATGATTTGTCCACATGTTGCCTATGCTTAGTTTGATAGTTTGGTACCAATGTAGTGGGGTTACAAGTCAACAATTATTTATGCAGGCATTGCACCTGAGTACGATGAGTGGTGGGTTGGACACATAGGACTACTCTCTTGATAGAACCAAAGGTTCTAATACCAGTTGAGATGGATCAACAATAGATACAAGTAAGGGATCATAGGGGTAGATGTGAAGGTAGGTGTAGATATTGGGGTGGTGGGAGATGTGGAGGGAGAGTTAATGGACAAGGTAGGGATGGTGGAGGTAATTGATATGTTGATGATGGAGGAGATAGTGAAGATAGAGATGGTGGAGGAGTTCAAGGGTTTCTCTTGTCATAGTTGTTTCTCCAACAAATATCAACAAGGAGAAGACAAAGTGATAGAGCTCAAAGGAGAGAAACTCAAAGGAGTATAGCTTAGATGACTACACTTTCAACAATTTCAACTCTAAGAGTGAGGATGATGATGACAAGGGGATGATTTAGGTTGTAGCCATACAAGATGTGGCAATCAATGAGGAGGTGAATGAGATAATAGAAATAGGTACATTTAGGCATATGTATGTACACAATGAGATTAGATCCATGATATACAAGTAGGTTGGATTTTGCAAAGGAAAATATGGACATAATGTATATTGAGAGGGAGATAGACATGACAAAGAGAGAAAATGAAACCACTAGGGCTTGACAGTTTGAGTAGGATGTCAGGACCTACATTGATAGAGTGAAGGACATTGGTATGTAAGAGGCCTTGTATCATATGTTTCATGTCATGCTAGAGGCATGGTATTGGAGGCCACTTTATACAGATGTCATCATCTATATTAAATGAATCCTAGATATATTGTTACTCAGTCACATGGTCACACTCGTGCACCCATTAGAGCAGTGAAAGGGTGATAGAACCATTTAATCCACCTTAGTTGACACATAGAGCACCTTCTAGATAGGTTGATGCAAGACCATATGAGGTTAGGTTGACTAGGTCAACTAGCTTAGAGGTTGGAGACAACACAAGTTGACATAAGATTTTTGTAGATGCTTATTTTATTGAACAAACAAGCTCTATTTTGATAGACATTATGGCTTTTTTAATTTGATATGTTACTTTTTGAGATGTATATATGATTTATAGTTTTTGATGGTTCCTATATGATGTGTGATATTTCTATAATCATGCTTTATGTTTATGATGTTTTGTAATTTTATGGGTCCATTCCTATGATACGTACATGATGTTATAGGGTATTTCTATATGATATGCATGTGATGTAATGACTTATGATTATGTTATGTTTAATGTAATGCTTATTCACGTGGATCTAATGTATGGATGTATTATAGATGTTTATATATATAGACTGAAAAACTTATTTTTTTATATGGATGTTACAATGCTTTTATGAAATGTGGTTCAAATACATCATGTGCTTGTGATTGTGATCTATATACTAACATGTTTATGTAAGCAAGATGCACTTGATTTTATGTGCTAGAGTATTAGATCAAATGACTACCTAGATAGAGTAAAGAAATTTTAGTGAGATGAATGGACGAGATGGTGAGGAAGAAGATTTGGTGAGAAGAATGACTTGGTCAAAACCTTGTGTTGATTAATACTATAGTCTTTTTATCTTGTATCATACTTTGATTGGTGTACAATAATTTTATCCTTGAGCCTTATTTATATGGAAAAGGGGTATGTTCACACAATGTATGGAATGTTAAGGTTCTAATGCTTTAATTTTGTATTAATAGATAGATAGCAGACAAGGAATGTTTTCATCCATCTAGGACTTGTGTGTTAAAGGTTAAGGTAAGTGCAATAATCACAAGAATATCAATTCATGACCATAGATTTGCATAGGATATTTTTCCCAAACTGAACATGCCAACATAGACACCTAAAACTTTTTTTTCTCCCCAAGACTGAATGAAAACATCTCACAAACAACAAACAAAGAAAAACACAAACCATCTTGACCTCTCTAATCACTTGTGGATATCCTTGAAAAATGTAGGAACGTAATTGAAGATAAATTGATAAAAGATAAGAATCAATTGAACGATGAGTCAATAGCCATACTAATATTTGTCTTTGTTGATTTCTCGCGTGATGATGATGATGATGATGATGTCTAGTTTTATGAATGAGCTACCCCATTTAAGACTAACTTGCCTAGTTTCAAGTGCACCATCCTTTGTATAAGACATGTGACCATTGATAAAGGATGATTTTTTATTGATAAGACAATATGATTTATTTGATTGAGGACTACTTGATAGGTTAGTATGTTGATGTGTGATTTTTTAAGCTTGGGGTTTTGGGGTTGTTCAACATTTGTGTATGTTCAATGTCTATTATTGCAAGGAATGTCTATTACTAATTGTAATGAATGGATTATTTTGGGTGTTTTAAAGTGATTTCTAATTTTATTTGTATTTTAATTTTTTTTGGATATTTTTTGTCTTTTTAGGATTTTTTTTTTTAAAAATGGATTCTTTATAACTTTTTCCATTACTTTTTGGATTTTTTGAGACTTTTTATGATTTTTTCATTATGTTTTTTGAATCATGATGTAGGGTTTTCCCATAGTCAAGGCATAAGACAACTTATTAGAAAATAGATGTGATAGACTAACTTATTATTGAAATGCAATGATGACACAAAAGATTGATGAACCACAAGCCATGAATGGTATGACGACAAGGTTATTATGGATCAATGAAGTGGGTGAGCTTAAAATAATGAAGGGGTGTTTTATTATGAGTGGATCATAATGAATAATGGTAGATGATGGAGCCATAGCCTATTACACATGGTGCCTAATTGCCAAGTTTTCACTATCCCAAGGTGTCGTTGGAGTATTTTTCACCACATGAAAAATTATATCTCTTTACTTTTCCCATTTTTCCTATATTTTTGGTGTTGCACAAGACACCTATCTGCCATGTTTTCACCAAAGTGATGTTTTTTTTTTGTATTTTTGAAACTCTTTTTTGGCATGTTATTTTTTTAAAAATAGATCATCTAATGGGAATGTATAGAAATTGTGAAGATGTAGGTTGTTAATAGGCTCTGGTAATGGTTTTCCTTCTAGTGTAGATAACTAATAAACACTGGAACCATATGTTGATGTGATAATATATGGGCCAACCAATTAGGTTCAAATTTACCAAGCTTCTCTTTGTCCACCAAGTTCCTTGTTTTTTATGAGTACCAAGTCTCTTGTCTTAAATATTTTAACTCTTACCCTTTTATTGTATCTACATCAGAGATGATTTTGATATGCTTGAAAATGATTTAGAGAATTTTGGTGTTTCTCATCTAGTAGCTCTAGCTCATGTGTCTAAGATACACGACACTCTTCATATTATACAAGGTTCTACAATGATATTGTAAAATATGGCAATTAAACATCAATTGGGAGGATGTCTTTGGATCCATAAACAATGGAAAATAGACTGGCTCCAACATGGGTATGAATGTTGGATCTGTAAGCCCATAAGACATGATTTATCTATAGGTGTCAATCTTGGTTAAAGTCATTAACTATCTTCTTTAGGATTTTATGATGGTTTTATTAGACTCCTTATCTTGACCATTATTTTGGGGGAAGTAGGTGGTGGTAAGGTGGTGTTGGATGTGGAGTTAGTTACAAAGCTTGCAAATATCTTGATCCTTGAAAGGGTGATCATTAGTTGTGACAATGAATAGTGGTACTTTGTATTAAAATATGATATAATTGAGTAGAAACTTGGTGATTTGTTTGTTGGTAATATAGGTGAAAGGGTGACTTCTATCCACTTTGTGAAATACTCAATGGTAGTGAGGATGAATTTATGGATATTAGAGGAGGTTGGGTAAATCTTTCTTATGAGGTTGATTCCTCAATTCCTCATTTTTTAAATGGAAAACCCAAAAGAAAATCATGAAAGGTAAGCCTTGTATGATGGATGTTGTAGTTTTCGACAATGCTTGATGATGAAGAAGAACACTGCCTTAAAGACTTGGATGCTTGAAGACCATAAAAATGCTTGTATTCTATATGAAACTTGATTGAAAAGTTATAGATCATGTATGTTTACTAGAATTGGGAGAAATAGGGTTTTTATATACTCAATCCATTATTTTAGGGGTTAAAACTCAAGCAACTTGAGTGTGAATCAAAATCCTCAGCTAAAACACCAAGAGAAGGACCCAATTTGAATTTGGGCATAAATATCAGGGTATGGAATGCCAAACCATTATGTACCCAAGTTGATGCAGGAGCATCTCGGGTCCTTGGCAATCTTGTGTCACCAAAAACAATTTGGAGTTTGTCTGTGTTGCTCAGTTCCTACTTTGACCGAGTTGGTCAGTTTCCTTTGGTTTTTGAGTGTGGTCAGTTATCTCCTAGGCGGTTGGTTGTTTCACTAGCGCTCGACATTGCTTGTCTGCTACTCGGTTATCTTGCTCACTAACGGGTTTAGTTTTATGTTCTGTTGTGACCGACTTGTCCATTTATTTTGGGGTCACAGATTTAATGTTCGAATCCATCATTGGGAGGTGTGTGGTCCCAGATATGACTATTCCTTCCATTGATTGTGGATCTGAAGGCCGAATCAATTCAGTAGGCTCTTGTATAAATGTAGTTGTTTGGTTGTAGTTGGGAGGCAGCAGTTGGCGGATAGGAGTTTGATAGAAGATAGAAGCAGAGATTTTGACAAATCCTTGCATGTTTGAGGACTTCTGTATTTCATTGTAATATCTGGCCCTAACTAGGAAGGCCTTACAACCTGGCATGTATCATTCTATTTAATTAAATATATGAAAGTTTTTGCATTCTCTCTTTCACTGTTGTTGTTTGTTGCTTTTGCATGTGTTGAGCAAGTTTGGATCATTAGGGTGTGCTATTGTTTGGCCCCTCTTTCTCCCTACCTTGCGTTAGGTGGTATCAAAGCGAGGTGAGATCTTGATCTAGGTTTGCAGGTTTTTGCAGGTTCCTCTTGAAGCCCTAGTTGATTGTTGTGGGGTAGCAGATTGTGATCTGACCTGCAATTATAGAGCGTTGTCAAGATGGTTCATGGGAGGTGAGATGCAGATCCAGGACTAGCATATATGCTAAGGTAGATTGCTGCTAGGTTAGAAGTTGTTGAAATGTCCCAAAGAAGAGGTAGACATCTTGAAGATGTTAGTGATGATGAAGTTGAGGAAGAACAGGTGAATGTAGAACCTATGTTGGAAATGTAAATGGGAAAGTAGTATTGAGAGGGGGGGGTGAATCAGAAATTAATAACTTCTATCTTTTGGTCTGTTAGAACTTTATGCATCATTCTAGGAAAACTTGAACAATCTAAGTAACATATAGTGTTAAGCAGCATACATGAAATCACACATAACACAATAGATTTTGGTAACCCAGAAACCCTTGAAAGGTAAAACTAGGGTGGGGATGACACCCACAAATCTTCACTATTGCGGATAATAAAGTTTTCCTGTTAGGGCTACAAATTGTGATCAAAACATGATCTACCCTATGAGAGGTCTGCTCTGTTAAAAGCTAAGAGACTTATACAGTTTACCTTGTTAAAGGATTTATAAACTTACAATAAAGTAAGCACTCGGTAAAGAGATTTACAAAAGTCTGCTAAGACTACTCAGTTAAGAGATTTACCCTGATACACTGGTCAAAATATCTCAGTATCTTATCTTTCAGTTTGCACTGATATGCTGATTATAGATCTTCTCTTTACTGTATGATTGTGATCTCTTTTATCTGATCTTTCTTGATTCTGTCCTTTCATTGCTTTGCTCGGTCACTGAACTCTGTCTGAATACTTCTCCTAATCATTTCCTCATACTCACAGTATTCATTCGATCTCAATATCTTCTTTTCTCTTTTTTATTCACACACATCTCTGATCTAGATCTTTCCCTTATATAGTAACGAAAATGTTTTACCATTACAAGATCTACGATTCAGATATTTTCCTAATGCCGCCTAAACTATATAATTTTTTTGATTGGCTCTAGGTTTTACATAGGGATCAATGATAACAATATGGATGCATAAAATCATCTCCGTAATTACCTCAATACAAAACATTATTATCACAAAAAATGGTTTACCTCGATCATTGTGCCATTCCAGACTTGTATGCCAATTCTGGCTAACTCAGTAAAAGTTATTCCTGGCACTCGGCAGTACTACTGCTCAGTAAGTATACAATACAAAACTTGGCCTTTACAAAATGACTTGGTCGCAGTGATGACCGACCATTATTGCCTAGATATATGACTAAGTGTAAGACACTAATAGTCAACAAAATTATAGAGATCTACAATCTCCCCCTTTGACATTAGTGACAAAAACACTTTGTCATGACATCCGTGTATACAATTACAAAAAAATATGTTTGTACTAGCCTAATACTCCCCCTTAGATGTATACACATATTCAAAATTGTGTTACCTGTCCCTGCTCACACTCGTGTCATGATGATTCCCCCTTGTTTTTGATATGACTAATTTCTTCATCGATAGGTAAGTGACAAATGTTCTCCAGAAAAGGTCTGTGTAGCACCGTGATCATGTATAAGGCATTTGTCCATGTAGTTGAAGCAAGATTTAACACTTCAATTTGTACTTCTAAATCAATAGCTAGACTGATGAGACCTTCAGCTATAGACAAATGTGAATCACTCTGGATCAACTGACACATGGTATGCAAACTGAACAAAGCATTGTATGGATTGAAGCAAGCTCCCAGAGCATGGTATGAGAGGTGCATAACTATCTGATGCAGATTGGATTTTTCAAAACAAATGACACAAGCAATCTGTACTTGAAGGATGAAGAAGGAAAAGGTATTCTTCTGGCCAAAATTTTTGTTGATGACATTATTTTTGGTGGACAAGATGCATTGTGTAAAATTTTTTCAAAAGAAATGCAAACTAAATTTGAAATGAGTATGTTTGGTGAGATCAAATTCTTTGTTGGTTTACAAGTATATCAGATGAAGAAAGGAATTTTTATTACACAGTCTAAATATGTTAATGAAATATTGAAAACTTCTGGAATGGAAGATGCTAGACCAGTAGGAACTCCTATGGTTACTAGACAAAAGTTAACCAGACTTTGTACAGATCCATGATTGGAAAATTATAGTATGTTGTACATAGTAGACCAGATATTGCACTAGCTATTGGGATTGTGGTAAGATTCTCTGCCAATCCTAAGGAAACACACATGATGGCAGTGAAAAGAATCATGAGATACTTGAAAGGAACTGCTAACTATGGGTTATACTACAAGAAGACTGACAAATTTGAACTTAGACTATACACTGATGCTGATTGGGTAGGAAATGTCGATGACAAAAAGAGCACTAGTGGTGGAGCCTTCTTTCTTGGATAGAGATTAGTCTCCTGGACAAGCAAGAAACAAAATTGCATTTCCCAATCTACTGCTGAAGCCAAGTATGTTGCTGCTGCAGTAAACTGTTCAAATTTGATATGGATAAAACAGTTGTTGATAGGCATGAAAGAAGAAATCACTAAACCTATTGTTATTTTATGTGACAACACAAGTGCCATCAATATTTCTAAGAATCTAGTGATGCACACTGAGACCAAGCATATAGCAATCAAATATCACTATTTGAGGGAATTGGTACAAGACAAGGAAGTCTGAATGAAATATGTGAATACAAAGAACAATTAGCAAACATATTCACTAAAGTTTTACCTAAAGAAGCTCATGAGTATTTGAGAAGTCAATTAGGGGTCCTTTCCCTAACTAAGGTTGTTTAGTCAAGCTAGGAGCACTGCATCAAATATGCTACAACAGAATAATTGACAAATTGATGCAGAAAATTATCACACTTTAGGACTGTCCTAGAGTTGTGAAGAAGAAGCAAAGACAACAAATCAGTCATAAACAAGATCACAGAGGGAGAAACACTGAGCTACACAGATATATCTACATCTGTTGGATGTAAGTTTTAATTGTTGCTTTGGCATTTTTGTCAAAGAGGGAGATTGAACTAAAATGATACTATAACACATGAACTGAAGAGGATGATGATGAACAGAAATGAAAGATCAGGATAGAGGGAGATCCAGATACTTCTGACGGTCACAGAAGTGAGATTTACATATTTTGAATCAGAATGAAGCTAAGGATATTATAAATTTTCTCTAATGGATAGATAAGTGATAAGTTTTTGGATTGGTTGGTAATCCATGTGTTATTTAGATGATATCATATGGTGTTGCCATCAATGCCAAAGAGAGAGATTATTGGAAACTGCAATTGAAGCAATTGTTGTATTGTCATTGATGTCAAACCTTAACTGGTAAGACTGTTGCTACTTAGGAAAGTACTATATCTATTGTGAGAAGGGAAAGACAGGATGGTAACAATAGCACCTAAGGAAAGGTTGAGTTATCTTGATACTGCAAAGTGTACTTGACTATGTTACACAATGATGGGACAATGTATTGTTTATCTTAGTAAGATTGAAGACTAAACTAGTAGGCTTAACTGAGCAAAAATGAAGAAATCATGTCTAAGTCGAGTTATGTTAGTGTCGACTGAGTTAGTGAATGCCAAGCAAAAATCTAGTGTCGATTGAGTATCAATTAATTGTCAAGGGAGACAGTATATGTCGAGGAAATAGTTTTAGTAGTGACTGAGCGCTTTGCATGAAGACTGCATGGATGATCACAGTATTGACCGAGCATCAGCATTTTTATATTTGAAGAGAATTTAGATTTGGAGCCGACATTGTTGAATTCTTGGATTATGTAAAACATGTTGACTTTATTTATTGATTGTATGGAAGCATTTAATGCTTTGTAAAATATTTTATTGTAAATCTTTATGAGATTTGAGATGATTCTAGAAGAAGAGATGAAGAACATGAAGCGGCTAGATTCAATGAATCTGACCTAACCCTAAAATCTACGAAGGAGATTAAGCTGCAAAAGATAAGTTAACCTAAATGAGAAAAGTATTAAGGGAACCTAAACATTAGGTATGAGAATGTATGGGTGAAGTAGATGGTGGAAGAACAGTAAGTTTTATTGACTGTATAAGCGAAAAGGCTGAAGGAGAAGTGTGGTGATTGCTTGAAGAAAAGTTCTGAGCATATCAGAGATGGAGATGGCAAAGTTTCAAAGTCAGTAAACCAGCATTTGTGTACGGAATTGGATCTGATATTTGCAAAGTGAGTTGTATGTTTTTCAGATAAATACTACTACTACTTTCTAACCATTGTAACAGTCAAAATCCTTTTAACAGAGGTTGACCTAATAGTCATATGTTAAATCCTTTGAACAAGGTTGCATTCTAATGGAGTGTATGTAAGTCCTGTAACTAGGCTCGCTTTTAACAGGGTGATTGAAATCCTTTAACCGGGTCACACCTGACAGTGTGTATTGTAACCTTTGATAGGGTTGGATTTTAACCAAGCTCACTTCAGAAGAGTGAAAATAATAATGGCATGTTATAAAGTGGTTTTTCCCATATTAGGTTTCCACTATAAATCCTGGTGTCAATACTTGTGTGAATGTTTTGGTTTGAACATTTCTGTGTTTTACAAGTTAGTTACAGTTGGGTAGTGGACTGCAGTGTTATATGTTTCTATTATTGAATCAGTGATGATCGAGTTTGTTTTGGTTGCTTGATCTGATTTAAGGAAAAAAATTTGAAGTTATTTTATACATCAAGACCTAAGAACAATTGATTCACCCCCCCCCCCTCTCTGTTGCACCTATTATGGATCAAGGTGAAGAAAGATTTTTGAAGGCTTTGACAAGTCTGAAGTCTACACCACATTTTAATCCCCTTGAGTATGGTGGAAAGCTAGATTTTGATGAATTGGTGGACTGGATCACCGAGATGGAAAAGTATTTTGAGTATGAAAACATTCCTAAAGACAAGAAGGTGAAGATTGCAAGCACAAAATTGAAAAGTCATGTATCCTTATGGTGGGAACATTTGCAGCTGGATAGGAAGAGGAAAGGCAAAGACAAAATCAAGGTATGGAATAAAATGGTGAACAAATTGAAAGGAAAGTTCTTACCTTGTGATTATCAGATTAACCTAGTTTGGTGAATGCAAAGTTTGAGACAAAAAGATAGCTCGATAAAGGAATATACTGAGGAATTCTATATATTAGATATCAGATCTAGACATGATGAAGATAATGTGGAAAGAATCGGTAGATACCTGAATGGTTTGAGAGTTTCCATCCAAGAGGAAATTAGTATGGTCAAGTTGGAGAACATTGAAGAGGCTTATCAATTTTCTTTGAAGGCCGAGGAGAAATTGAACAAAAGACATGAGAAAAGATAAAGAGGTCAAGGTGGTAGATTCCCTAGAGGAAGAGGTAGATCTAATGGTGAAAATGGTAGATCTGAACTAGAAAAGACAAATCTAGACAAAGGCAAGACCGAGTGGAAAGGTGAAAGTTCATCTAAAGGTAGAGGTAGTAACTACCGAGGTGGTTATAGCAGAGGAAGTTTCAGAGGAACTTGTTACAATTGTGGAGAAGAAGGACAGATCTTTTGATTGTACACATGCTAGTAAGAAAACTGATAACAGTAGAAATGCTTTGGTGCAAGAAGAGTCACTAAATGAACCTGAGAAAGAAAATAACTTGATGGTAAGGAGAGCACTGTGGAATGAAAGTAGGAAGGAAGATCTGGTAAGGAAAAGTTTGTTCAAGACCAGATGTAGAGTTTTTGATAAATTTTGGAAGGTAATCATTGACAGTGGTAGCTCGGAGAATCTGGCATCTGAGGAGATGGTCACAAAGTTGAAGTTGGAAAGGTTGGTACATCTGAAGCCCTATCAGATTTCATGGATCAAAGATGAGCATACACTCCTGGTAAATGAACAATGTTATGTGAATTTGAAGATTGGAAAGTACTATGATAAGGTGTTGTGTGATATTATGTCTATGGATTGTTGTCATATTTTGATGGGTAGACCTTGGCAATATGATAGACATGCTATATATGATGGGAGATTGCATAAGTATACTATTGTGGCTGATGGAAAGAAACAAATCTTGTTACCATTGATGGAAGAACCTGTTAGTAATGTTTGCACATCTGTGAAAGTTTGTTTGATGGAAGGAAGAAAGTTTGTTAACTCTTTGAAGAAGAATGATGTATGTTTTGTTGTGATCCCTAACAAACTGAGTAAGAAAATAGAGGATAATGTCCCTGAGGAGATTGATAAGTTACTCACCGAGTACAGTGATATCATTTCTTATAATGTACCTGATGGTTTTCCACCGAAAAGAAGCATTGATCATTTTATGGATCTAATCCCTGGAGCTAGTTTACAGAATAAGGCACCTCATCGGTTGACACCTACCGATAATCAGGAATTGAACCGACAAATTCAAGAGTTGCTAGAGAAAGTTTTGATCAGAGAAAGTTTGAGTCCTTGTGCAAGACCTGTTTCATTAGCACCAAAAAAGAATGGAGAATGGAGAATGTGTACTGATTCTAGAGCAATCAATAAGATAATAGTGAAGTATAGGTTTCCTATACTGAGAATGGATGACATAATGGATAGTTTGACTGGAGTAAAGTATTTCACCCAAATTGATTTGAAAAGTGGGTATCATCATATCAGAATCAGAGAAGGTGATGAATGGAAGACTACTTTCAAGACAAAAGAAGGTTTGTATGAGTGGTTGGTTATGCCTTTTGGTTTAACTAATGCACCGAGTACTTTTATGAGGCTGATGAATGAAGTTTTGAAGAAATTCTTGGGTAAGTTTGTGATTGTATATCTTGATGACATTCTGATATTCAGTAAGACCAGAGAAGAACATTTGTTGCATGTTAGACAAGTTTTGCAAAGATTGAAAGAAGAAAAGTTGCTAATAAATCTAAAAAAGTGTTCATTCATGAAAGAAGAAATTGTGTATTTGGGATTTGTTATTTCAGTTGATGGTTTGAAGATGGATCCCGAAAAGGTTTAAGCTATTTTGAATTGGCCTACACCTGTGAATGCTAGTGAGGTAAGATCATTTCATGGTTTGGCAAGTTTTTACTGAAAGTTCATAAGGAATTTCAGTTCAATTTGTAATGCTATGACTAAGACTATGAGAGGAGACAAAAGAGAATTCAAGTGGACATAAGGAGCTGACAAAAGTTTTGAGACTCTGAAGCAGAAGGTTATTGAATTACCTATTTTGGCATTACCTAATTTCAGTAAGGTATTTCAAGTGGAAGTGCAATTGGAGCTGTGTTGAGTCAAGAAGGTAAACTTGCTGCTTTCTTTAGTGAAAAGTTAAATGATGCTACAAGGAAATATTCTGTGTATGATCAATAATTCTATGCTATTGTTCAAGCACTGAAGAAATGGAGACATTATTTGATACCGAGTGAATTTGTGTTGTATACTGATCATAAGGCTTTATAGTATTTGGGTAGTCAGAATAAGTTGAATCAGAGACATATGAAATGGGTTGAGTATTTGTAGAGTTACACATTTGTGATAAAGCATAAGAGTGGAGTCACTAACCGAGTTGTTGATGCATTGAGTAGAAGAAGATCTTTGATGACCGAGATGAAAATTGAAGTTCTTGGTTTTGATGAGATGACAGATTCTTATGAGTTTGACTCTGATTTTTCTGAGCCATGGAGAAAGTGCAGAGCACCTATTCAAGATCAACAAGATACTAAATGGGATGAATATTTTATTCGGGAAGGTATTTTGTTTAAAGGTATTCAGTTGTGTATACCAAGAGGAATAATGAGAACTAATCTAATAAAGGAGAAACATAGTAGTGGTTTGGCTGGACATTTTGGTATTGATAAAACATTGAATTTTCTCAAGGAGAAGTACTTTTGGCCGCAGTTGTACAAAGATGTTCAGAAATTTGTGAAAAGTTGTGGTATTTCTCAAGTTACAAAAGGAGTAAGTCAGAATACTGGATTGTATGTACCAATTTTTCTTCCTGAGAAACCTTGGGTTGACATCAATATGGACTTTGTTCTTGGCTTACCGAAGATAGTAAGAGGTAATGATTCTATATTTGTTGTTGTGGACATATTTTCTAAGATGGCACATTTTATACCTTGTAGAAAGACATTAGATGCAGTACATATAGCAGATCTTTTCTTTAAGGAAATTGTCAGATTGCATGGATTACCAAGGAGTATAATCTTTGACCGAGACAGTAAATTTGTTGGATACTTTTGGAAAACCCTTTGGAAGAAATTTGGCACCGAGTTGAAATATAGTTCTACATTTCACCCACAAACCAATGGACAGACTAAAGTTGTGAATAGAAGTTTGGGAAATCTTTTGAGATGTTTAGTTGGAGACACACCAAGTAATTGGGATTCTGTGTTGGCACAAGCAAAGTTTGCATACAATAATTTAGTGAATAGGAGTACTGGAAAGACACCATTTGAGATTGTGAATGGCACACAACCAAGAGATATATCTAATTTGAGAGACATTGCTGATGAGAATAAGAAAAGTGTTGAAGGAGTAGAATTTGCTGAATACATGAAGACATTACATGAAGATGTGAAGCTGAAGCTGGAAGACAGTAATCAGAAATACAAAGACAGGGCTGATAGATCAAGGAGACATAAAATTTTTGATGTTGGTGATGAAGTGATGGTTCATTTGAAGAAAGGTCAATTTCCTGTTGGAACATATGGGAAGCTGAAGATGAAGAAGTTTGGACCTTGCAAGATTTTGAAGAAATTTGATAGTGGAAATGCATATGAGATTGAGTTACCTGATGACATGGACATATCACCTATTTTTAACATTGCTAACTTGTATGAGTATCATGAACCTGATGAAGAAGTGACAGTACTGACAGAATATCCTAAGAAGTAGAATGAAGAAATTGAATAGATTTTGAAGGAAAGAGTTGGCAAGAGTACAAGAGGAAAACAGTATATGGAATATCTGGTTAAATGGAAGAATAGACCGATGGAAGACAGTTCATGGATTTCACAGTCTGAGTTGGATGCAGCTCGGACCAGACCTACCAAATGATTCAGAGAAACATTTCAAATAACCCCAAGTGTCTAATGCAGGAGCATCTCGGGTCCTTGGCAATCCCGTGTCACCAAAAACAATTTGGAGTTTGTCTGTGTTGCTCGGTTCCTGCTTTGACCGATTTGGTCGATTTATTTTGGTTACCAAGTGTGGTCGGTTATCTCCTGAGCAATCGGTTGTTTCACTAGTGCTCAACATTGCTTATCTATTGCTCGGTTATCTTGCTCACTGACGGGTTTAGTTTTAGTTTCTGTTGTGGCCGACTTGTGCATTTATTTTGGGGTCACAAAATTTAATGTTGGAATCCATCATTGGGAGGCATGTGGTCCCATATCTGACTGTTCCTTCCATTGATTGTGGATCTGAAGGCCAACTCAGTTTGGTAGACTCTTGTATAAATGTAGTTGTTTGGTTGTAGTTGGGAGGCAGTAGTTGGCGGATAGGAGTTTGATAGAAGATAGAAGTAGAGATTTTGATAGATCCTCACATGTTTGAGGATTTATGTATTTCATTGTAATATCTGGCCCTAATCATGAAGGCCTTACAGGCTGACATGTATCATTTTATTTAATGAAATATATGAAAGTTTTTGCATTCTCTCTTTCACTATTGTTGTTTGTTGCTTCTGCATGTGTTGAGCAGGCTTAGATCATTAAGGTGTGCCATTGTTTGGCCCCTCTTGCTCCCTGCCTTGCGTCACAAGTATAGAATTCCAAAGCCATTTTGTACCCACCAATCAGGGCCCAAATTTGGACCGTGAATCCCAGAAAGTCAGGGGGCATAGGATTTGATTAGACAACTAGTTTTGAGGTTGGGAGAGAAAGTAAAGACCATAAATGGTAAGATAGGACCTAGGATATCAAATGAATTATTTGATTAGACAAAAAATAGAGGAGAGCACTTATAAATAAGGTCTAACCTTGATTTTTGAAGAAATTAAATCAATACATGAGTTATAATATTAATTTGAAGGTCCAATGAGTGTTAGGAGAGAGTGAAATCAATCTGGGAACCAATACATACTAAAATGGGGCTAAAGTGAGCACCAAATTAAGGGTGCTTAATTTTTAGGATGGTACAATACTCTATGTTAAATTCACTTATAAACATTACCCATTTGGCTAATGTCCCTATCAGTGTTTCTTTGTTGAGGAGATACTTAGGAGGACTGGTCTTGGTTATGAGCATTGTCTTGTGAATAAGCATGTAATGTATAAGATTTTGGGAGGAAAAGACAACTACTAAGCATGCTCATTAAATTTTTGTGTAGTTTATCTCATATCTTACAAGCATTTGAATGACCTAATATATGGTTCTCTCCTTTCCTTCATCATCATGTTGTGCTGAGCGAGCTCCCAAAGATGACATCGTCACTAAAATATAAAATAGGAATAACTTGCTCTCAATAGGTGATATTAATACTGGAGATGAGAGAAAATAGTATTTGAGTAATTGAAAAGCTTCCACACATTGTTCCATCCATTTTAAAGGAACTCCCTTGTGGATTAGATTTTGAAATGGGTGACATTTGTCTACGAGTTGCCATATGATAAATCTATGGTTTGACTATAATTTTCCTTGCAAGATCCTTAACTAACTTACACTTGTGGGTGGAGGGTTCTTCATGATGCTTTGAATTTAGTTTGATCCACCTCTATTCCTATAAGAGAGATAATGAATTCTAGGATATTTATAGATGTAATCCCAAAGACACATTTCTTGGGGTTCAATCTTACTTTATATTACTCGAGTCTATCAAAGATTATTGCTAGGATATTTGGATGACTATCCCAAGAAATTGATTTGGTTGGAAATTCATCTACATAATCTTCCATTAGAGTGTGCATCATGTTGTGGAAGATAGTGGTCATTACTCTCTGATATGTTTTCCCTATATTCTCAAGACCAAAAGCATGATATTCCAACAATAGGTCCCCTGAGGACAAGTGAATGATGTCTTATGTTGGTCCTTAGGTGTCATCCTTTTTTATTATATCTAGAGAATCCATCCATGCGTGATAACATTTCTTACCCATCCATTAGGTCAAGGATCATATCAATATTAGGTAATAGAAAGTTGTCATTGACACTTGCCTTGTTTAAATCTCTAAATTGCATGCAAATCCTTATGCCCTCAATTATTGTGGTGATTGGGACAAGATAAGATTTAAAGTCCACATAGTCAATTGGTTGAATGAAACTTGAATCAAGTAACTTTTTGATTTCTTCTTTGACTAGTAAGGCAATTTACAGGTGCATTTTCCTTATCTTTTGTTTCACTAGCTTTACTCCTAGGTATAGAGGTAGATGATGGACTAGTTCAAGATCTAGCCCTGGTATGTCTACACATGACCATGTGAAGTTTACTTTCCTAATGATGAAAACTTATGTGAAATTGTCTTTCTCTTTTGCTGTGGAATGCTTTAAAATGGACTATCTTTAGATTTTTCTCATCTCCTATATTGACTTCTTGTGAACATTTTGCAAGAAGAGGGAATCTTTCTTCACTTGTGGGAAGCGGGTCCGACCTTCTATCCTTTGGCACCTTGGAGGGGTTTTCATTATTGGATGCATTTTTTATTTTTTTCTTTTCCTTGGTTAGAAGGTACCTTTTGGTTTTCATCTAAAGACCTTGTTTTTGTATTTTTATTTTCAATTTTGTGACTAGGAAGACAATTGGAATCCTAAAAGTAGGTTGCACTATCAAGACCAATGGTAAAACTAGCTTTATGGCCCCTATAAATTATATGAATTTGAAGTCACAAGAACTCAATGATAGATTCATCACTATCAAAGATGTCTAAATTTGGTGAATCTCAATGTTCCCAAACAATAAGGTCATTGTAGAGAAGGGATATGTTATAGTTATGTTTGGTATAAGACATAGGAATAATTGTTATGGTATAAATAAAGGGTTCGGGAATAATTTTTATAGTTGTGTTTGGTATAAGACATAGGAATAATTGTTATCTCAAAAAGACTTGACCACCTATATGTTTATCCTCTAGAGGCAGATCCTTTGGATCTATAAAACAAAATTATATAAGGCATAGGTATTGGATGTTTAGGGTGTGTCCCATTTGTAGTCATTGGAATAATTAGTCTCAATGTAAGCCTCATTGTATGGCTCAATAGCGATAGAGACACAAATGTCTTTGTCGATAAGCAACTTTCCACATGGGGGCACTCATATGAAGTGGTTGATCTACCTTAATTCTTTGAAATTGGGTTGATATTTTGGTAGAATAGGTTCTACCACTCCTTGTTAATATGCACCAAGTCCATTACGACCATCATATCCTTTTTTTTGGCATCAAAGGTTATCCTTTCCCCATATTGTTCTATAGGGAGTTCTATTGGTGGCTTGTCTTCTTCATGTTGATAAATGTATTATGAGGCATCTTGTTATAGGGACTCTTCATTGATCTTGCCTCAGTTGGTAAAGATCATAGGAGGTTGGTACTAGACAATGGACTTTGTCTTGCACTAAACTAGATGTTGCTCCCCATAGGTCCTTGTGAGATGGATAACTTTCTCACGTAGAAAAATTGACATAGATATATTCTCCACAACCTTTTTTATGTATTCAAATATTCGTACTAGATAGGGAAGTTAATGAAATGGAGGAATTCATAAAGATAATGGTTGGATATAAGTGGATGTGGATGTTGTAGAGGCTTCTTGGTGTATAGGGGAAATCTGCACACTCAAAACAATGAGATTAGTAGCATCGATTTAATCAATAAATGAAAATCTAAACTACTAAAAAAATGCACCTACAAACAACAAAATAAGCAATATTATAATTGAAAATATGCACACTAAGTAATGCAAACCAATAATAAGACTCCAGCCTTTTGTTGCTTATCTTCGATTAATGGAAGTGGTTGCACTAAGTAATGATTCAGGCAGCACTTCGATTTCAGAACTCTGAGAAAATATGATAAATAATGATTGTTAAAAGACTATGATGATAATTGGACAAAGATTCGATACATTAATTGGTGGTCAAAAAGTGAGAGATGAGGGTTGATTATATAGAAAATTGGGTTTGAATGAACGATCGAGATTAATCAGCAAAAATTAGAATCAAAGGGCTAGAAGATATGAGAATGAAGAAAGAATTAGTAAGCTTCCATTTCGAATTGGAAAAATAGAAGATAAAATCTGAATATATTTCCAATTTTTGGAGATATAAAGTTTCCATTTAAACTAAAAATAGAAACCTTAAGATATTTTCTGATTTTGAATTTTTAGGAAATTTGTTTTTTTTCAATTTACGAGGATCATTAATTTTTGGAAATTATAATTACCTCATAATTTTGTTTTTTGAGATTTTTGAGGATTTAATTGAATTAAAAATTTAATTAAATGAGAAATGTGGAATTAAAGTGAAATTAGATCAAATTGAATGAAATTAATTAGAAAATGTAATTAGAAGAATTTGAGATGAAATTTAATGAAATTAAATTCATTATGGGAATTAATTTAATTAGGAGGAATAAATTAGCTAATTTAAGTAATTAATAATTATTATTTGAACTACAAGACTTTAGAAATTGAGTTTAATTAATCAATTAGAATCAATTCATTAAAGGTGATTAATTCAACAATATTAATTATTTAATTAATATTTTGAAAATGATTAAATGATGCAAAGATTAGATTATAAAAGAAATAGATGATTGATTAATGATTTAAAAACCATTAATTAATAGAGGAACGATTAGCGCTTTAAACGTTAGTTCGCAAGATATCCATTTTTGGGTGTCTACACTTGGTTGATTAGGATTTGGTTAGTGGGTGTGCCTGTCCAGCTAGTGCAAATAGGAAAGGGTCCTAATCACATGGCATGATGATATAAGGTCTATTATTTAGAAATTTTAGGCACTATTGATATATGGAGGGAATCACATTCATGGCATGGATCCATGATTGACCAAGGAGCATGTTATACCCGAGTTCAAGATCCAAAACTTGGAATAAAGTATCCTACACTATTTTTCTGACACTGGTGGGAGGGGTGATTTTACTCTTATAAGGACATTCATTATCAACACATGGTTTTATTATGATTCTCTTTGAAACATAGACACAAACCTCAGAAAATCTCAATGCTTCAATTGGTTTCAATGTACAAATTTATTAAGATAGGATCCACCATCTACCAAAACTCACCTAATCTTGTGCTTATGGATATAGATTTCTAGATGGAGGGGATCATTGTGGAAAACTTTGTGACAATTAAAATCTTTCTCAACAAATGTGACAGGGTGTTTGGTGGAAAGGTGTTCTACCATAGCCTGAAATTCATCGACATCTATGTCATTAGGTACTAAAAACTCATGCAAGGCTTTATCTAGAATTGTATTATGATTTGGTGATACATACAAAGGAGTTAAAAAATGGATAATTGTGTTGACATATTTTCAATTTTTCTTAGAGGTTGTGATTTTTTGTGGGCTATGGTTTTGGTGGAGGGCCTTGAAAGGTTTTCTTAGATCTTTGGGTAGTAATGACACAATCAAGGTCTTTAGCTTTATCAATGATGATGGAGAATCTATCATCAATTTATTGGATATGATTAATGACATAGTCATGGGATATATTGAGACCATTACTGTGATTGTTTGATGTGGGGTTGGTGTTAGTTTGAGCCAATGGTAGTGCATTGAAAAGAGGATTGTTGTATTGTAACTCATGTGATGAAATTGATGTAGTGACATGTGTAGTATTATGGGATGTGTCAGTCAATGGCATATTTATGGACAATTATTGGTAAGATGATGCTTATGTAGCCCCTATTAGTTGTTTCCTAGTCATTGTTTGTAGCTCCACTATGGTAGAGGTATCAAAATCTATTGGTAATTTTGCTCCATTTTGAGCAAGCAAGAAGAAATATCTATTAGGGTTTTATGATAATATTCCATTAGAGAATACAAGGACTCTAGGGTCTTGGGATGTATTGTCAATTTCTTCTTGGGTACACGCTCTTTTAATGTCTTCCATAAAGATCTCATTGTTAGAAGGAGGAAAATTAATCGATCCTCGAGGTGATCGATGTGAGTTCATGTGGGAATCAAAATTCATTATGCACGTAGGGTTGAAATATGGGTCATACATTGAGTTCATTTGTCCTTTTTTCATTTTTGTTTTTGAGAACGTGTGTATGAGATCTAAAATGGAAAATTTAGACTAATGTTATGCTTTTTTTGTTTTTGATTTTTGAGGAATAACAATGACAATGTGACTAAGGAATGATAATAAATCCTATGGTTTTGGGATTTTTTTGGAATGATTATGAAAATGCGAATAATGACTAAAATTAAAATCTATTTTTTTATTTTTTATTTTTTAAAAAAATTGAGGATTGATTGAAATAAAAATTAATAAAATGGAAACCACAAAGAAAATGATCCCTATATTTTTTTAACTGTTGAGGAATGGTTGGAATGAAATTGACTATGATGACAACTAAAGAATGAAAATGAGTCCTAGATAGTGACTATAATGACAACTAAAGAATGAAGATAAGTCTCATTTTTATTTTATTTTTGAGGAATGAGTGGATTGAAATTGAGGATAATGACAACTACGAAATGAAAGTGAATCCTATAGAAATTTGGGAAGATTGGAACACACACCTATGAATGCAAAACCAAGTGATTGAAAGGGTAAGGACCTGGACCTAAAAGACAAAATGATGTAGTGGAAATTGATAAAATTCTTACTCTTCAGTAGAATGTTGAGTTATAGATTTTGACTTACCGGTGGGATTTTATTTGATACAAAGTGTGTTGACAAGGTCAAGATAACCTACCAATGACAAATGGATTATTCAAGTTTTGGATTCACAAGCTCTCAAAGATTTCCCTAAGGATCATTGTGCTAATCTAATGGGTACAAGGTATCTACTAATGATTGAAATGAAATGATTGCTATGAAAAGACTGGATTGAAGATCAAAATGCAATGATTGGAATGATTGAACTATGATTTGTTGGGGATGTAAGATAAGTGAAACCCTAAATTATGATTTGTAAATAATAAGGGAAACCTAGTGCAAACTTAAACTAAAAAATGGTAAATGGGATATGAATTAAATGCAAATTTTGGAAGACAGGTTTAATCTCAAGGTGCAAAACTAAGATGCAAAAACCTAATTGAATAAGCAACTTTTGGATGCCAATTGTGCTCTACAGTCTTATATAATCTCAAAATTGTGATATTTTACCTTGATCATCAATCTATGTTTTCATTTCTAGAAACCTTAGTTTTGACAAGCAATTGCATAGAAGATTTGACAAATGTGGTGGTATTTCAAAAACTTACAATGCTAACTTGGACAAATGCGATCTTTATTTCAATAGATGTAGTGTTTGTTTTAGAAACAACAACAAATGTTTTTTATGTGCGATAATTTGTTTGGAAATTGCAGTATTATGATTTTCTAGGATTTGTGTTTTCAATTTTAGAAACCCTAATTATGGTAGACAACCTCATAGAAGATTTGACAAATGCGGTGATAATTATGATAGTTATGGTGCTAATTTGGATGAATGTGATTCTAATTTCAAAAAATGTGGTGTTTTTTTTAACAATTGTAGAAAATATTTTTTGTATATGATACTTTATCTAGTAATTGTAGTGTTATAATTTCCAAGGGGTTTCTTTCAATTTTGATCGCTTTTAATAATAAAAACCCAGGAAACACTTCATACAATATGGTTGTTGATTGTTTGAACAAATATGGTATGGCCAAGGCTCCTTAAAGCCAAATCTCCATTGGTTTTTCACTATAGAAGATACTTAAAGCATATTAATAACCTATAATTACTCAAGTGGGAATGACAACTTAAAGTGGGTATACAAGGCACTAATACTTCAAGATCAATTCTAGGCACCTCTTTTTCAAATATAGATAGGTAGAGTTCTAGGCCTACAAAAGGATCCCCTTAACTCTATCTTTGTGGTGGCTAGATAAGACACCTATAGAGATTTCTATCTCAATCTAAGGGATTACATTATGAATAACTTCATGACACAATTTTCACCCCCTACACCACACTAAGCAATGGACTAAAGGTCTCTAGGATACTAGCACAAGGTTTTTAGTCATAATTAAGGGGACTTACACCGACACATTCAAGAGAGAGAAACACTTAAGTCTCTATTCAATCTTATGAGGATAAGTTAATCAATCAAATTGACACTCTCAACATAGGATTGCAAGTTAAGCTTGGACTTTCACCCTTACTTTTTATATAACACTCCAAAGAAAAAACCACTTTAGGTTATTATCCTTGGAGTGATCACTTCTCCAAATGCAGGCCCTCTAAAGAAGATGTTATGATTTATCTTACACCCAAGTTCACTCATGCATACAAGGGGATATGATACTTTCATAATACCTTGGGTTTTATCTATATAGATTGTGTAAGTGCACCACGAACATACAAAAAATTATTCATTAACCCTTAAAAATTGAAATGTGATCTACACTACCAAGCATGTAGGGTTTACAAATTATCATTTTAATTCCTTCAATTTTTCACATCACAATGTTGTAAACACTGATCTAGGAATTGGGAAATGTGGAAATAAAGAATTGAGATTATAAAAGCTTGAAATTTCACCCTCTATTATGTGTCGGGTAGATGCAATGCAATGCCAATTCTATTAGATTCAACTCTATATCAGGCACATGTGACACTAGATTTGATGTATGCAGTGTTAAAACCTACAAATGGGGTAAAAATCAAAATCTATGTGCTAGTAAATCTAGTAAATGCAAGTAAAATTTCTTGAATGTGTAACCAATTTTGGGCACATGCAGTGAAGATTCGACAAATGCAGTGTTGATTTTATAGTTGTGGAAAATGAATATATAACTTGCAAAACCAAAAACCTCAAGAAAAATCTAATCACTTAGGCATTTTCATGCCAGGTTCACCAATTATGTTGATATAGGAAAATGGGGAGAATAAAATTCAATGTGAGAGTCAACCACAAAAACTCAAATGCAATGCTAAACCTAATTCAACAAATAGAGAATGATAACATAATCAAATGTAAAATAATAAATCAATTCATATAAAAATAATAGCATTCAATCCCAATGAATTTTTCACTGTCCCCTTTTTGTGTTGTATAATGTTGGCTCTCAAATTCATGAAACCAATTCACAATGTGATAGCACAAAAAATCAAAGACTATGGTTGGACAAGATGAGAGATCAGGGTTGATTATATAAATTTTAGGATTTTAATCGATGACTCAGATTAAAAGATAATGATAGATAATTGACAATTGAAATTTGACAAGACAACTTGATAGTGATGATAATAAGGTAGAATGGGCTACCTAATTTCAAAAGTCTGAACTTACTAAAGAGTCAAGTGGACTGATTAGAAGTCGACTATTTTGATTGAGAGTTAGTTGCATTGATCTTATCAACTGAACTAAGAGCGAGTGTTAGAAAGGTGGAAGCAGGAGACTTAACTAGCATTAACTAGTTATTTAATTGTACATGAAGCACATACATAAAATGCAAATTTTATTTATTTTTAGAAGTAGCTTTTTCAAAAATTAAATAATTAAATAAATTACAGGACTTATCTAATTATATATGATTTAGTTAACTAATTAAATAATTAAAATAATTATTTAAATATGAGAGAAAATAAAATAATTTATTCAATTAAATAATAAAGTTTATTCAATTAAAGTGCATGAGAGAAAAAAATTAAATAATAAAATTACTTAATTAACATTACAATAAAATATATAATTAAATAATTAAAAAATCATTTAATTATGAGAATGGAAGGAAATTTTGAATTTTGAATTTGAACTAGAAGAATGACACTGAATTAGTTAAATAATTAAGATTATTTAATTAATTAGGAAAAAATTAGTAAAAAATATTGCTTGCAGGTGTTGGAAAATTTTAGGTGTCTACAACAACCTCGTCAAATTTTAATGAAATTGTACTAATCTTATCAAATTTATATATTATATAAAGTAATATATTATATTATATTTTATATAAAGTAATATGTTATATTACTTTATTTACATACTATAAATATTTATTTATAGTCACAAAATGGGCATGAGAGTAAAAGTACTAGCAATTGCACCTATGTGTGCAATAGGTACGCCGAAGAGGTGTGGTAGGTTAGTTAGGAAAACTTTTGGTCCTTTTTTTGCATACATTAATGAAGTACACGAGGTCAAAGAGAAGGTTGTTAAATAGAAGATGATGTTGTTTATTCAACAAAGGTCTCAATTGAGAAGTGATAGCTTCAAATTATAATTATACACACACAAACAGCTTCACCTCTCTCTCTCTCTCTCTCTAACAAGGTAATTTAATTTAACATAACCAACTGCATAAAATATTTAAAAATAACATAAATATCATAGACAAGGCAATTTAATACATTTTTAAAGGATGCAAATATTATATAATTTCACAAGATTTAAAGAAAAATTAATAAAAGGGTTTTATTTCCCAAACCCCAGATGCAAATATTATGGGATATCTACAAGAGGCAGAGTTGAGTTGTTTGGAAAGGATAGCCCCATCGGCTCAACAAATCCACCTTGACTAAGTTTGCATGTTTCCCTCTACTCGTGTACATGCCTGCCATGATGGGATTCTCCACTTGTTTATGATCTTCTAGATGCATTTGTTTGTTAAGTGATGATATTCATAAATCAATACATGTAAAATTGCAATCCAAATGCCCAACCAAGCGCTTCATATTGTGTTCTTTTGCATGGACTCCATTCTTCTCATCCTGCCACGCTTATCCATCACACTTGTATAGTACCTCGAAAAAGCTAACAATATATTCATAATAACATGTATGGACATATTTATCTCAAAGCTAATTCAATAATCCAACACCTAGAGAGATTGTGCCTGTATTAATAGCAGCTCACTGTGAATATGAGTAATATCTAAGATGGAAGTGGAGGAGATGTCTACACAACACCCAAAATGTACCATTTATTGAAATTATTATGTAATTAAACATTAAACAGAATTAATAAAAATTTGAAATAGAGTAAATATGACATTTTGTAATTTAATTAATAATTAATAACTATATTAAATGGGGCAATTTGAGTGTTACATAGACAATGCTGTAAGTGGAAGCCCCCATCGCTTGAGTTGTTAAGGTTGGCTGCACAAAAGATCTAAGCGGACTGTCCGTCGTGAGGCCTGTAATCTCTCATGATTCAGAGCCGAGAAGAAGTCATCTGTGGAGTGAAAATGGTGATTCCAGCACCGGCTTCCTTGGATTGGAATTCTGACATGTAAGGAGGCTTCCATGAGAGACTCGAAGAAGTTGAAATTGTTGGCTTTGATGAGCGCGTTTGTGACATTGAAGTCAATGGAGGTGGGCGTAGGGGAGCCCGAGAGATCAAAGTCATAGGGAAAAATCACGGTGTTGATCCTCACAATGCTCACCATGTAGGGGAATTTGTCCACCAGACCGTTGATGGTGGAATTGAAGCCGACACCCAGGACGAGCATTCTGATCCCCGTGAACATTGCTGCACGGTGTGGAATTCAGCAATACACTACGAATTGCATTAGTTTCAGATTTTTGAAGCCAAAGAACAACATTTCTTTGAGGATTTTCATCGAACAGTTCACATTTCTTGTCGATGCTTTCACATTCAGCATGTAATATCTACCAGAATATTATTTCAAACAGTTCGCATGCTACTCTGCTTTGATGAATGTCTATAACCTTCTCAACAACTCCTATCCTGCGCAAGCATGGAGTGCATATGGTCAGTTCAAACCCATAAACTCCAACATTTCTCTCAGGATGTGGGAAGGTTCCCCCGGTAGATATAAACACCTCAGGTGTCTTGCCAAACTCCCAAACGAAGACTGGAAATGCAATATTAAATGGTGTTGACTATAGCAAACAAGGGCTGCAATGCAGCGCAGTTCCTGCCAAGTGCTGGCAGGGCAATTTGAGAAGATAGGGGAGGAAGAAGGAGAAGCTACAGACAGAAGAAATAGTTTTTCTGTCATAGTATTTTTGTCTATTTAAATTTGTGAAAATAAACAAATTATACATGAAAGGTAAACATCTAACAAGTTTTCTTTTAAGTGCATGTGCACCAAGTTTTTAAAATTTGCAATATCAAAGAAGAAATCTTGCAGAGTTGTTCTTATAGATGTGCTCAAAAATCAAAACCTTTTACTGTATCTCAGGCTGTTGGATATCATTGTTGGTAAAAATTCCAGATTTCAAACTAAAAATAACCATTGCACCAATCAAACTATTTGAGTTTGACTGGAAAATCGCCACTCAACGTTTTATTAAATTCAAGCGGTGATTTTTAAAAAGAGATAATCCTCATTTAATAAGGCTATCAATAGTTTCTTGTAGGAGTAGAAGGTTAATTTTTGTTTACACTTAGAGAGTAGCTGGTGGATTTGGTTGTAGAGTTGGGAGAGTGAATCTTTTTTAAAGTAATTGAATTTTTATTCAGTTGGGAGAGTGAATTTTTTAATGTAACTGAATTTTTATTCGTTTTTTAATTTTATATAAAGATTATACGAGGCCTATGTATTGGAGCTAAAATAGTAGTTATTTTGTTATACTGTTTGTGGGAAATCTATCTTTGTGAGGAAGGACAACTCTTTGAAGGATATATGAAAACCCTATCATAGGATTTCTAACTTGAAAAGAACAAAAAAACATGAAGGGGAATGGTTTCATGAACATGTGCAATTCAAATGTTGTTGAATTACAAATTAAATTCAGTACACATACTTATGGATTTACTTTGGGGTATATCGAGATCTAATCTTTTCTATTCTTGCTGCTAATCAAGAGACTTTTGTGGTGAATTTTAGTGTTGGGTGCTAAAATGAGTGGGAACAAATATAGATTCTTCTTTTCCTATGACATTAATTCACCAGTGCACAAGGAACCATGTTTGATAGAATTGTGTTTAATTTTCCTCATTCAGACTTTTGGGGAAAGAAGACAATGATGAGGTGATTAAGAAGCAGAGGAATTTAGTGAGTAAGTTTTTTTGTAAAAGTTTTTTCATATTATATGGATCACAAACCTTAAAACTTTGGTATGGCTCAAGACTGGTACAAAATGGGACCTCAACCTTCTAGAGTAAAAATTTTGTTGCTCAAACTCTAAGTCCCCAAGCTGACTTTGTAAGAGGGGGGAAGCATTGAGTTCGATTTTTGCAATCCTGGACAGGTGAACAAAAATTTAACCAGATACTTAAAATGCAGAAACACATTGAAGAAACCAAAGGTGAAATTGAGCTACATCATATCGAATTTTCTTATCCATCTAGGCCTAACCTAAAAATTTTCAAAGATTTGAACCTAAAAATTGAAGCAGCCTGTAGCCAAGCCCTGGTTGGAGCAAGTGGCTCTAGAAAGAGCACAATGATTTCATTAATTAAAAGATTTCATGATCCAATTACAGATAAAGTTACCATAGATGGTAAGGATATTAAAATGCTAAATCTGAAATCTCCGCGTTTAAACATTGGGCTTGTGTAACAAGAGCCTACACTATATTCCAACATATCAAATCAGGACCACTATCATATAACGTATTAAGAACTCCCAGTTTTGAAGAAGATTGTGTTTTGACTCACAAAATAACCCTAGATAGAATTATAATTGTTCCATCGAATTCCCATCAGATTAAACAACGGAGGAGAGTGACAAAGGGACGGGGTTATACTTTTCTATATGGTATTTTGTAAGAAATTAAAACAATTTTAGGTGAAGATTGGCTAAAAATAAATATTTCACTGCTATCCATTAGCTAAATAATTTTTTTATGGTTATGAAATGATATCTTTTTAAATTTCACATGAGCTTTCAAACATATTTCTTTCTTCCCAAAACTCAAAATTTCATCAAGAAAATTTAGATTTGCATTCTAATTGCAGGCAAAATAGACATTACAAGTAGGAATTGTTACATTACTTTTGTCCAAGACTTTTAAATATCAGTGTTGAGTGCTCCCGTAGTGGCCAAAACATTTTGACATCCATGGTTTTGGATGTACAAGAGCTCTTCTATTTTGATTTTACAGGGATGTGGGCATCATCTTGTATGGGTTCACATCATATCTGTCTAACGCTAGACTCAAAAATGTCAATTTAAACCATGAAAGTTGACACCCTAGATAAACCCTAGATTCATACAAGACACCAGATCACAAATCCCAATTCCAAGAAAACTAAGCAATCGGTTCTAATGCTGGACTCAAAAATCTCAATTTAAACCATGAAAGTTGACGCCCTAGATAAACCCTAGATTCATAGAAGACACTAGATCACAAATCCCAATTCCAAGAAAACTAAGCAATCGGTTGAAGCACTAAAAAATATCAGAATTATTGAGTAATGAAACAACAGAAGTTGTGAACATTATATTTCGACATTAGGGTTTTTCCTAGAGCCTGTTTGGTAAAAAGAATGCAGCCATACCTGGCGAATGTCTACAGCATGCCCTATATTTTTTAACTACAGTTATCTTTGTAGCCTCTCACAACAACCAGTTTGTAGATATAAGTTTTTTTATACATTTTATTATTTAATTATGCCCAGTCACCAAAATCTATGAATGCAGGGTAAACAACACAGCACCTACATGTAAAAAGGAAAATGCCAATTGTTGTTTTTATTAAGGCCTCCTACAAAAATATGCCAACTGTTAATGCCACCTGCAGAAATGGTAACCCCAACACCCTCTGCAAAAATGGTAGCCCCAAAACTTTGATATTTGTCTGCCTCTTGCAAAAACACGCTAACTGTTATGGTCATCTGCAAGAACGGTAACCCCAACACCTTCACTTTGATATTCGTCCCTTCTCTTGCATAGAAATCTAGGAAGCCTCTGATTTGACCAAAAGAAATGTGCTAGCGGCCATATTACAGAGGCAACTGCTAAAAGTCGATCATCTCTCCTTAACAAACATTGAAGCTAAACATAACAAAAGGAAAATAAAGCAATGTTATTGACCCTGAACGAAATGAATAATCACCTATTAAGTTTGAACCCTCCGCAAGAGTTCTCTGCCATGGCAGGAACTAACAAGTCATTGCATTGTCACTGACTCCACTGTTTGCAAACATACCCTTAATATAACTGACACATGCACGAAAGTTAGCCATCAACAATTCCAAACGTCAAATGATTTCAATTTTACTATGTGTTTTGGGGTGCTTCATTAATTCAAAAAGTTACATTGTTTCGCCACCAAAACTTATTGGCTTTCAATCTACAATAATTTCATCACATCTCTGCAGATGCAATGGCATTGGGTCAAAAGTGTGCCTTTCCTCTACCTTCTCATTTCGAGTAAATAGATATAGGGAAAGTGTTAGGGAAAATGTCTGGTAAAATCCTTCCTTGATCATGCTTAATGAATATTCAAATCTTAACTTCCATTCGGTACATGTGGATTGAAGGTAAAGACATTGAAGGCCCATCTACGGTCAAGATGTTCACAGCGCCCGTGTTACCTTTAAACCCTTGAACAGTAGTGTTATATACATGCCATGCCTATTTATACCCCTCGAACTTTCCAATGTCCTCTACATAGGTAACACATGCAATTCATAGTACATATGAAGAAATAATCTGTTTAAAAGTGAAAATTACTGCCTTTCTTGTTAATATACAAAATTAAATCACACTTTTTGTAATCAATTCATTGATTAACTCCATGTTTTATGTTTAGTTATAGAGAAATGGAAACCAAAATGATTCTACCTCAATCTTCCAATTTTTAAATATTGATAGTGGTTATGTTCAAATCAAAGTGTCTCCCTTTCTATACTTTTTTGATTTTGGGTTGAGGGGCTCATAAAATAGATCCCTTTTTTGTTAATGAAAAAAAACATATAAGATTAGTTTCAGAACATAAAACAATTGTGAACTGAGGACAAATGTTTACATAGATAAGCACTAGTATTCTAAAAAGAAAATGCAAAAAATATTAAAGCAAATAAGTTACTCACCATATCTAAAACTCTTCAACTGCAAGCTCTCAACTCGGCTTCTCAGTGTTACGAATGGAACTTTTACAGATATACGAAGATTCCAAACAAAGTCAAGACAAACCAAATCCAAAATAAACAAATGGGAAGTATTTATTTGGTTAGCATATCTTGAAACAAAGATAATATGACATAGGAAAAACTTCTATGAACTGAATATTTACAAGGGCATCTTTAAACATTTAAGGGACCACAATTTGAGCTAGACAAAAACATAGATGGGGTTGGTAATTTCAAAGTATAATGTCCATAACAGATTCAAATTAGAGGATGCATAGAGGCTAGGAGTTGCCAAGCATGAGAATTATGAGGAAATAACTTACAAGAAAAACAAAATCTTAGACTCATGTCACATGTTTTATATGATAACTTGATTAAGTGAATATTTAAAAATATAAATTACTACTAAATATAGTGAAACAATGAACACTCCATTTCAAGCATTGAGTACTATACGTGTATATGCATAGGCATGCATGGATGACAGATGCAACCGAATTCTAATTACACATAGTCCTAGATTGAAGCATTTTTTGTTGTCTTGTTAGGTCTTTGGAATTTAGGTATTGGGCGATGAATTTGAGATGGGTTTTGCAGTTTCTAATTGCATTATATACTTTTTAGATGGGATTGGATTGATTTATAGGACGGAAAGGCAAGGATGCTTTAGGTGCTATCTATAGCTTGTATTTCTTTGGTTGCTAAAATAGAGGAAACAAATATTCCACTATTTCTTTACCTCCAACAGAGAACTCAAAATTTGTTTTTGGGGTAAGAACCCTCAAGAGAATGGAGCTAATGATGCTTGCTACTCTAGAGAGGAGAATTCTCTCTATTACACCTTTTTCCTTCATAGATTACTTTATCCACCATTATGGTAATGATGGTGATTGCAACAACAAAAAAATCCCCAATGATTTCAAGAGCTGGTGAGTGCATTTTATCCACCATCAAAGGTATGATAGCACAAAAATGTGGCATAGGCAGTTCAGTTATATATATTTGTATTAAACCCAATATTTATACTAAACTTGGGCTTTGAATGAATGTAGGGATTGATTTTTTTGTAGCATTGCTAGTTGTAGACACATAAAATTGGCAAAGGCTTAAATCGATCAAAAGGTGCATCAAATCATCAAAATAATATGAAAAATCAATAAATGGAACAAAGGCAATTCAAATTAAAGGAAAATTCAATTAAATGATTAAATGATTAAATAAGGCTTGAAAAGGGGAAAAACACTAAGAAATTGATTAAATTCAATTAATGACATAGTTGTTGAAAGCAAAGATCAAAATGAACCTCTTACCCTTCATGGCTAAATTTAATTGCTTTAATTAATTAATAAATCATGAATTTCCCTCAACAAAGCAAAAAGGAGACAAAATGGACACAAATCACTCACTTTTGTTGAAATGGTCCAGCCTTTTGAAACCATTTAAATGTTTGTCCCCCAATTTAGGGACAAAGCAAAGCCAATTGACCTTACCCAAGCATAACCATGGTTATCTCACTCTACCCCCTACCCTTGGGAAAATCTTATAAATAGAAGGCATTTTGAGGCATTGATCATCCACTCCATATCTTTGAATTGCAGCAAAGCTCTTGCAATTTGCATTCACACCACTCACTTAGCATTTTCATTGATATTTAGCTTAAATTGTTGATCATTTTAGAGATTTTCTTATCAAATAGAGCTAGAATTTGATAATTAGATCTAGTTTTGCATATCATTCTTAGTTCAATTCTCATAATTAGAGTGTCACTAGTGAGGATTTGCAGCTGAGAGCCTCACTTACTACTTCAATTTAGAGAACCATGAGATGTTGATAGATTAATTGTGCATTTGTTAGATTATTTTGCTCTAATTCTTGTTGTTCTTAGTTAATCTTGTAATTTCATGAAGGTGTAAATCACTCACACACACTAGTATACAATGGTCGTTGCGGCTATGTTCTGTGTAGTAGAATTACACATCAATTGGGTCATTTTTTTAATCAAATTGCTCTATAGAACCTAATTTTAAGTGCATATGCTTGCATTTAGGCCAAATTAGTCTCTTGGACCTGCTATATGAATACTCTTTTAAGATCATTGTTGTAGCCTTCAAACAAATTTGTAAAGTAGGCTAATTTTCCTTAGTGGTTTATGCAATTTTTGGAAGCGTTCTCTCTTAAGGTAATATACATGTAGAACTTGTCTCATCCTCTCTAGACAAGTTATCTGTACTGCTCTTTTGTTTCCAGCTAAGTTTGAATGCTCTACATCTATTAGATTGTGCTATGTTTCCTCCCCTGTTTGGATAGAACAGTAAAGTTCATTTATGTATGGTGACTCCTCGCTCGTTGCATTCAACTTCTAGCCTGCCAGATTTGTTTGTGATTTTGACATCAATAGCTAAGATGGGTTGTATGGACATCCACTTTGTGAATACCTTGCAATCATGACATTCCATAAGATTACATCTCATATGAGGCATTTTGTCAAATAGTTGATGTAACTTGTCTATACTTCCATATTTTACATACATGTCTATCTAGCAAACTAATAGGTTTCTTCATCAAACGGTCAATAATCTTCAGATCCGATTCAAATGGTAAAGATATGGAAGGTTATGCTGGTGTTGGTCTTTATGACAGGTATGGATGTATACATTATTCATTCCTAGTGTATAATTATATGGCGTTCTCTTCTTGTGTTTCAACATTATTCTGATTTTGCTCATAGAATGTATTTTTTAGGCTATGCAGTCTGGTATTAGTTGGAGTGTATGAGTGGTCTATATTACATAATTTGACCAAAATTATAAAATCTAGCAGGAACTGCTTTGACACCAATATTTTCGGCAATTACATCACCAACACTCCTCGTAAATGCAATACCAGGATACATTGCATTTGGAACCCAGAGGCGTGGAGGATCGCCATCATCACCCTCTTCCCCTCCCCAAAATTGAACATTTGGGTTCTTCAAACCTTCAATCTGATCAAGAGTCATAACCCTTGCCCTACAGCTCTTCACACGAACACACTCATCTGCTCTAAAAGGAGTTTGATCGTTGGAAAGGTCCACCGCAACTATCTCATTCCCTCTTCTCTCCGTACTAACGACACTAGAATCCCCCACATTAGCAACATAAAGTGTGTTCCCTCTCACAAGCACTGTTATTGTTGTTGTTCCACTCATTGAATCATTGATTTCGCTCTCATGTAACTGAGCATTTGTAAATGCAAAAGAAGAATTGTATGCTTGAACTACATCTATTTTAAAATCTGGATCCCTGAACAAGTTCTCGCATAATTGTCTCTTCACAAACTGTGAGCACTCGGTTTCATAATCCCCGTGACCATCAAACACACCCAAAAAATGGTCATTCGGGTCTTGTCTAAATTATGTGTGGATACAGGAGCTGTCCTAGTTTTCCTTAACCAAATTATCTGGATTATAACCCAGCTGAGAGAGATATAAGTATCTGATAGAGATATGAGATATGCTTTAATTGAGTATTTCAGTTCACAGCGCTTGTGTTCTCACCACGTTTTGCTGCCTTAAAACTTGGAAAGCAGCGAGCGGTGACACGATTGCCTTAAAATTGGCGGAGACATCAAATCATAAACATCTGCACCTTCTACCATGACAAGACATTGCCAACAAAGAAACTTAAAAGAATCGTGGAAAAAAAGCGAAACAATGAATGGTGAGGATTATTTAAATGATAGTCATTATGTCTACAGGATTTTCCACCGTCTGACTAAAAATTTATCTAGAACCTTTTCATAGGAAAATGCCTACGGCGTAATTAATCACCTAGTGATAGGGGCATCCCGAGTTTAAGTCCTCGAAGGTGTTTGGTAGATTTGTAGGTGTTAGAGGATGAGGTTACCAGCTGCAGACGTGTTGATAGTTGACCATGATGGTGGAACGGGTTCCCGCAAATGATAGGAGACCGAAGGAGTAATGTCCAATGTAGAAGGAAGATTGGAGGGATTAGTGGTTGCATGCATGGGTGGCAGGACAAGGTGGATAGTTTCGAGGGCGAGGAGATGATTAGCCTGGAGGATGCACGGTGGATGGTTTTGGGCTGGAGAGCACAGCTACAGGTTGATATTGTGGAGTGTTGGCAGTCAGCATGGAGTACAGGTGGAGATTTGATGTGGTAGAGAGGTAACATGGAGGGAAGGCAATCGTATGGTGGGAAGTAGACATTCAGTGTAAGGAGAGGTGAGGTGTACAAGAGATATGGAGGATTGGATGGTGGATGAGGTAGAGGGTGCATGCGAAGAAAGGATAGGTGACAAAAGGAGACCGAAGGAGCTAGGGTGCTGAGGTGGATGGTTTGTTAAATAGACTTGGAGGAATAAGGAGATAGATGTTATGATATGAAGACAAGGAGAGTAAAGTCTCATTTGTTTGTGGGAAGATGGCTAGAATTGGAAGTGGATAATCAAGTTTTGACTTGAATCCACTATTTGGAATGCTCATTTTGAAAATCGGGTTATACCATCAAAACCCGAATATACCACCAAAATGGGCGGCACCATCTTCCCACCCAAGAGGTGGAATTCAAAATTATAATCCAGTTTTGGCATTTTATGAATCCCATTTTAATTTTTGTCGGGTCTGTGGTCTTCTTGGAATCCATTTTGAGGTTTTAGACTGCATTTTTCTTATCCACGTTTTACCACCTCATCTCTGTAGGGTTTTTGAAGGGTTTTACATTTCGTCCGCCTCAGCTCTGTAGGGTCTTCAAAGGAGTTTTCCTGCAACAGGTATGGGTGCTTCCTCTTTTATTTCGTCTGCCTTAGTTTGTTCCCTTTTGCATTCGAAGTGCATTTCATAATGCCAAACGGTTCTTTTGCTTTGAAATTTTCCAACCGCGGTTTGTGTTCAAGGCATTGTTTTTTATATGCTTTCAAACTTTTCATGGCTCGTTGATGTGCACATTACTTCTTTCAAAATGTTTGTTCACTGCTTATATTTCATGCCTTGATTACATTTGGGCATTCAAAGCGTACATCTACCATTAAAACATTATTTCGAGTGCCTTGGGAGAGTTTATTGAATGAATGGTGGTCTCTTTGGATTCAAAGCGCATATGCATTGTGTATTTTTGTAACGCATCTCATTTCTTCCCGAGCAATACCCTGCTACTAATTTGAACGAGCCCATATATGTGGGGGATTATTTGAACGAGCGATAATTTACTGTGATTTATGCTCGATGGACACCTCAAATCATTTAGCGCCTCTTCCAAACTTTGTAAACTTCCCATTATTTGTAGCTTGTCTCCGCAAGAAGGTTGTTTGCTTTTGTACCCATTATGTCACTGTCCAAGAAGGAATTCATCTTTTCTGATGGAAAAAAAAATTAGGTAGAGACATTGATACAGTCACCAAAATAGAAATGGATGTGAGTGCCCTTCTCACGCCCACAAACTACCATTCCAAATCTTGTATTGCTCATTGTAGGTCTCCCCTGCATTCTTTTTCTTCATACTACTCATTTTCATCCTCTTGTTATATGCCTTATAGAGTCTTATGTGTCCCTTTGAAACAATGCTTGTTATGGAAAGAGTCACTCAGGCAAAGTAAGACCGGCCATTCTACTTTGTTACCCATTAAGGATCAATCTACGGATGTATATACTCATACACTGGGCTCCCCCACATACATGGGCTCATTCAAATAATCCCCCCTTTACAAATACTGAAATCCCCAGGGTCTTTATAATCAACTAAAAGAGTGCATAGAATTATTGATTATGTGGGTGATGTAAATATAGCTAATCATACCAGTTGGTTGCAGCTTTCTGATTCTATTCAAAGAGACATAGACAGGAATTGGAGTAATGTCAGCCCAACCCTTCATTTTATATACATATTTCATTCCCTTTTCATCCATAGTTATGACCTTGACCAATTTTGGGGTGGATTGGAAATGGTACTTATCTTAATCAAATGGGTCTGCTAATTAAATTATTGCCAATGAAGAGTAATTTTTGTTTAGATAAGTTTACCCAATGTTTGAAATCTCGGAAGTGATTCAAGGCCATGTTTATAGAACTTACCATGTTTTATACGGTAGATCTGAAACTATTAGTGATGAAGAGATGTATTGAACAGTGTACTGTCTTTACATAATCCAAGCTTTAATTAGTATTTCAGACTCTGTATCTGCCATTTTACTGTCAATAAAGAGGGTTGAATATGGATTCATTACCGGCCACTTGCTTATAATTTGACTCACTTATCTGTCATCTCTCTTGACATTGGAAAGATAGATTTGACATAAATGGTAGCTAAATTATTTTCAACAATTATGGAAATAGAAGCAATGATGAAATGACATATGAGTTGCAGAGTTACTGTAAACTCTTACAACTGGTACTTTTGCATTCTTATTATTTAATCAATGGCATAGTTCACATGTTACCATCTTTCAAAAACTAAATCAAATAACATAAAAGTTGGGTGGATGCCAAGGAGGTTTCCAATTGTGATAAAACAATCTAATTGGCTGTAAATTGGCAATATTATGATTAAGAAAAGATCAGCTCACTCATAAAATAATCTTCCAATGACTAACCAATGAAACCAAAGTCCAAACCCACAAATATGAATAAGTTCTATAGTTTTAAATTATTTTCAGTCAATGTTCTGTGCTGTCATGTGTTTTCTAAAATGCTTCATAATGTTTCCCACTGGGCATGTATTTTATGTTTCCCATTGTACTTGGGTATTGTACCCTTTTCTAAAATGAAATTAAAATACATCCACATGAATACACAGCTACAACAGTACTAAATACAACATAAAGTTGCTAGATATTAGGTCTCCACCTTGTATAAGTTACAATTATCATAATATTTAATCTTGTAACAACTCATTCAACAGATCTATTGTTTGATTAATTTCATATCTATCTATCTATTTTCATATCTAAATTTGTCTAATAGTGGAGAATTTGTATTCTTGAAAGAAAAGACACAAAGTTTCAATCCTGCAAAGATAGGGTACTTATATATAGTATTAGAAGCACATTTAAGTGTTCCTACAAACTAAGAATATGAAGTAGTCTCGTTAACTATGAATCATCTGTGGACCCAAAAATAGATTAACTAATATCATGGATTATAAAAAGATTTTATTCCATTATAAATGCAATAAAATAGTTATATCAATTGTATAGACATAACAGTATTGTAGGCACGTACATGATAAGTTCAAATCTCCTCAATCAAAAATAAAATCATATACCTTAATATATACTAATTATATTTTTGATGATCTGTATTACCATTCTTAAATTATTATCCACCATATCATAATCAACTATAACCTTCACAACCTTGGGTAATGAAGATATAAGGCTTATACTAGAGACTAACTCTTTGGTCTTATTGGTAGGTGTCAAAGCTTAAACTTGATTATTTCAGGAAACAGTTCACTAAACAAACTTTCTCACAACCAAATGACTGGGGACTTCGAATAAAATCCTCATCATCCAGTACCATACAATGTTTTCATTGGCTGTAACCAAAACATCATAGTACAATAATTATAATTACTCATAAGATAATATCAAATAACTCTGAAAGATCAAGAAATCATGTACTCATCCCACCTCAAAATGATGATTCTTTTCCCATTGATATGGACCACATTGAAAACCTTGTAACTTCATGAAATGACCCCATCAATACTTCGAAAGGGTAAACCTAACATTCCCATCAACCAAATGAGTTCACTGAGTAAAATCCTTTTAATCCAACATACAAAGTTTTTCCACAGTAGTGACTAAAAAACCACAATAGAATGATTGCCAATGTGTTAATCTAGGTCAAAATTTAATGGGTCATGTTAATGAAGTTGTTCTCCATTACATGGCTTGGTGATTATATGCCCACCAGACCAAACCCACTTTCCACCATTGAATGTTGTCGATAGACAACTCAGGCAGACTATTGTTTGCTCTTGTACAACAGGCATGATGGGCATGACATATTCACCTATTGTTACTGAATCTGACACAACTTATTTACAGAGATAGATTGTGGGTTTGATAGTTCGTCCATTTTTTCTTTACATTGTGTACATATCATGGATTACTTGGCACACAATGGAGCCCTTGGGTTTCTTTCTGAAATATCCTAAAATAAAATTTTGCCCAATTTTATTCTGGAGTATTTTGTCAAACAGTTTGCTTCCTATATTGATACATTGCTTATATGATGAATCACAGGTTGAACATTCATTCTAAAATGTCTTAAAATCACTTTTATTTGTAGAATACTTTCAATTTCATAAAAAGAGTTAGAAAAGCATAACATCAACAACATGCTACCAATATCTCCTCCCTCAAATTGTTGTGTTTGTCCATATTTCAGGCCATTGATGGATCCTATTAAGAATATTGATGTTCTAAGACGGGTAGCTGTGGAGACCACATATTCTCGTGTTCTCACAACTTTTATTGCTTGTGTTGTCATAGCCATAGTAGTGGTGGCCTGAGAAGGTAGTGCACAAATGGGTAAACGAAAAAGAAAAGGAAATTCTTTTTATAGAATGGTTATTCATTCCAATGATGTGGATTGTCACGATCAGATTCGCATGAGTAGGGGAGCCTTCTTTTGTCTAGCTACTATCCTAAGGCTGAAAGGAACCTTGACAGATATGATACACTTGACATTAGAAGAACAACTTGTGATGTTCCTCTACACCGTTGGCCACAATCTGAGGAATCGCAAGATTGCCCACAACTTTGGGCACTCGGGAGAGACTATCAGCCGATACTTCCACAAGGTGTTGAGGGCTATCTTAGGACTCCACAAGGATTGCTTTGTACCACCTAGTCCAAACACTCCTCCTAAAATTAATGGGAACAAACATTTTGATCCATTCTTCAAGGTAATTATTGTGTTGTTACAAATTTCTTGTATGGTTTTTTATCCTTATCATATTACTAGTTGATCGTAGAATTGATGGTTGTATCATATCATATAGGATTGTGTTGGAGCTATCGATGGAACCCATATACTAGCCACTGTCGATGTCGACATGCAAGGTAAATATCATGATAGAAAAGGCAACCTGTCACAAAATGTTATGGCCATGTGTTCCTTCGATCATAAGTTTTAGTACTGCCTTGCTGGTTGGGAAGGGTTTGTCACAGATAGTTGTGTTCTAGCTTCAGCTCTATCAAGAGCAGATCCTCTTCTTGTTCCCCCCGATAAGCCAAATCATAGTTTAATATACTCAAGGGTACAATCAATGTTTCACATTTTAATAATATACTTTATTTATGTAGGCAAATATTTTCTAGTGGATGTTGGATATCCCAATGCACTTGGATTTCTTGCTCCTTATCGGTGTACACGCTACCACTTGAAGGATTTTTCAAGAGAGAATCCAATAAAATCTCAACAAGAGTTGTTCAACCATCGACACTCCTCTCTTAGAAACTCAGTAGAGCGTACAATTGGTATTCTCAAGAAGCATTTTCCAATCCCGAGGCATGCCACGTCTTATCCTATCATGACACAAGCCCATATTGTATTAGCATGTTGCATACTACACAACTACATTATGTTAGAGGACGACATTCCATCAGAAATTGTCACCGAAGAGGAAGATGATCGTGATGGGATAGATGTACTAATGTTGGAGACATATGGGTTGTCTCAGTGTGATAGAGACTAGTGGGCACAGTTCTGAGATGATATAGCAAGTAGAATGTGGGAAGAGTACAGATCCCGAGAATAGTTGTTCTTTTATGAGTCAAGACTACATGATGGTTTCCTTTTTCTTATGTTTTTCTCTGTAAGTATTGGACTTGTATGGTTCAATGTGTTTTATTTGAGTAAACTGATGTATGAAGATACTTTGATATACATGATGGTTTCCTTTTTCTTCTGTTTCTATCTGGAAGTATTGGACTTGTATGGGTCAATGTGTTTTATTTGAGTAAATTGATGTATGAAGATACTTTGATATACATGATGGTTTCCTTTTTCTTTTGTTTCTATCTGGAAGTATTAGACTTTTATGGGTCAATGTGTTTTATTTGAGTAAACTGATGTATGAAGATACTTTGATATACATGATGGTTTCCTTTTTCTTCTGTTTCTATCTGGAAGTATTGGTCTTTTATGGGTCAATGTTTATACCATTAACAACAATTTGTATACATAGCATGGCATACACAAAATTAATGATGAGCATGGATGAAATTGGTAACACGAGCCAAATATATCCTTACTGAAAGAAGATAATGTGGACAAAGGAAATGGAATGCAAGTTTCTAGACTTGCTCCTTGAGCAAGTACGACTAGGAAAAAAATGTGATGGAGGCTTCAAAAAAGAAGCGTGGTTTGCCATTGAGAGGCAGTTCAACGCTGATATGAACCTCAATCTATCAAAGGACAACTTCAAAAATAAGTTGAAAACTTGGAAGCTTGCATATAGAGTGATGAAAGAGCTAAGGAATATAAGTGGTTTCACTTGGAACGAGGCAACTCAGTGCATGGATGCTGAGGATAGCGTGTGGGATGAGCTTCTAAAGGTAGGGTGATCTCTCTACTATTTTGATGGAAATAATATTGCATTCTTTTAAAGTTAATAATGAAAGACAAAGAACCTAATCCATTTATCTATGCCAACATGCAGAGAAGAGAGTTAAAAAATGCCAAAGTGTATAAGAGGCAGCCCTTCCAATACTTCAATGAATTGGGTGCAATTGTGGGTAATGACATTGCTAAAGGTAATGCAGCTATGACGGCCCTTGAGAATGAAGAAGGGGACCCTATGGAAGAGCCATTCAATGTGCATGATGAAGAGGACCTTGGTTTCAATATACATCTTGACAGTGTTGTTGATTTGGATGAAGACCCTTATCATTCCAATCAGTCCACTGCAATAGCAAGTGCTAGAGAGACTCCTACATCATCAGTCAGAAAGGTGGGAAAGAGGAGGAAGGCAAGTATGGCCACTTCCTTGGATGCCATGTGTGAAACAGTGAAGAAAATAAAAGAGGGCATGAGCAATGTTCACCTTCACAAAATTGATCAATCTGATCATGACAATGCTTTGACGGGTGCATATACCACTCTCAAATCCATCCTTGGATTGAGTAAAGGTGTATTCCTGAGGGTATATGAAACCTTTGCGGGTGAATGTGAAAGAACCAAATGGTTCTTGTTGATGACTGAGGACGAGAGAGTGGACTGAATTGCAACCACATATGGTGGATTGTAGTTATTTTCTACATACTTTATCAAACTTTATCATGAGTTGAAACATTATCATACTTGGTCACATACACTAATACAATTATGTTTTCGTTGATGATTGTTTATGATTGTTTATGGTTGATGATTATTTATCAAACATAGTTTTTGTTTATCAAATATATTATGAGATAATGAAATGTAAATTGGTTTCCTAAAGACCCTGTCACTGCCCGTAAGGGTACAACCATCCAACCTTGTCTATATTTTTATGATGTTGATTCATCTGTAATCAATGATACTTTGTGATTGATGTTCTAAAGATTATAAGCTTCGATAAAATATAGTAGAATATATGTTGTTGAGGACTATTGCTCGTTGTTGTGACTGCATTGGACTATTGCTCGTTGTGACTGCATTGCATGTTCAAGATGTTGTTATGTTTATCCACTGATTGGACTGTATGCCAGTGGCTGTGAACATGAATCACAAAGTATCGTTTCTTTTCTAGCTTGCCATTGTTTTCTTGGAAAACAATGACAAGCTGGAAAAGAAAGTATTCTGAGTATTCTGAATTTGGGGATATGACAACTTAATTCTGTACTTTTCCCTTCAAGTGCATTCTTTCGAACAATTGACATATTGTTGTGTGATTTTAAATGTGTGTATGCACTATAGTGTTAGACATTAAGTCGTACACTTTGTGTGCAAGTGCTGACTATGTTGTGTGGAAAATGTATTTGAACTTATTCATGGAAAGATAGGATGCAACCACATATCATTAGACCAGCTACTAAACAATATAATTCTGATAACACTGTGAAATCCTTATGAATTACACTATTCTGCTAAGTTTCTCATTTATACATTTTGCTAAGTTAAGATGCAATCCTTCTTTGAGGTGCTCGGTGATTGCTTCTGTCTCCACCAGGGAAGTCTAATAATCTCATATAAATTGTTGTGTTCTAAACCTTGTCACAGTTTTATTGCTGGTTATTTTTTGGTTATTTATTACTGTGATTACATTAACCTTTGGAATCCATAGGATTATGAAGCATTATTTGGGATTATGTTCTTTTTATAGCAATATCAAAGTAGTTTCAGAATTGATCAGCTTGGGATCATAGTAATGATACCAAAGTAGTTTCAAATACATTCTAAGATAATGAACAAAATTTGACTTGACTAAAATGAAAATCCAAACAACTTGGTTTGCCAAAACAAACTATGGATGGAAGGAAATGAAATGTGATTTGTTATTGAGTAGACGTAAATGAATTGCAATTGATTGAAATGCCCAAGTCAGCCACTTAAGGGAGAAATTCGATTACCTTAAAATGAAAACTTGATGGACAAAAACTTTCACCATTCTAAACAATTTAGTTGTCCTGCTTTCTATTCAACATTTATGTTCAATTCAGGCATGCCAGAACTGGATAGTCCAGTAGCTTCTTAATAAGCAATCATAGAGTAGAGTTTGCATAGCACATTACAAACTCCTACAAACTAATGATGGTTGGAAGCCTATAAAAGGCTAAAACTGACATGTTATAGCATATACCTACTTGATCAATGAAATATATTATCAAAGCAGGATGACATTAGTTCAAGAACATTCAACTGGTTGGTTCTCATGAAAATAGCACTGGTTGTATTTGGTAAGGTGTTAGATAGCTTGCACAGAGAGTAATCTAAAACATTCATACATAAAGCTTGCACAAAGTTTTCTATTAGAAGCTTGCTACTTCATTGTAATGGTTTGTGGAAATATAGTGTTGTTAATTGATTTTATCTTCTAGTCTATATTGGAAAAATATTGAAGAGTATGTATAATATTCATTGCATCAATGCTAGTCATCTCACAGACTAACAGTTACCATATCAAGTTGAATATTTGTTTTTCCATATTATTAAAGAGGGACTTGATTGAAAGTCAGGTCTTATTTTAGAAGTGTTAATGAATTGATTTTGTCATTTTACAGAGAGTAATCTAAAACATTCATACAGGAAGCTTGCACAGAGTTTTCTATTAGAAGCTTGCTACTTCATTGTAATGGTCTGAGGAAATATAGTGTTGTTAATTGATTTTAGCTTCTAGTTTGTATTGGAAAATTATTGAAGAGTATGTATAATATTCATTGCATCAATGCTAGTCATCTCATAGACTAACAATTACCATATCAAGCTGAATATTTGTTTTGCCATATTATTCTCATCCTGCTATATTAACCTTACTAGATTATTAGAGTCTACTAGAGTTTGTTTGTAGAATCAATGCTTGTTGGTTAAGACACAATCCTTCTTTGAGGTGCTCGGTGATTGCTTTTGTCTCCGCCAGGGAAGTCTGGCTTCTATTGAGGTATAAATTGCCATAACCTAGAGAAAGCCATCTAGTAGGTAGAAGCACAATGTCATAACCCCATATTCTTATTTCTTGATCATATTTGGGTATTGCCTGTATTCATCCTTGTTATGTGGAAATCAGTTGATGTAGCTATATTAGGACCCTTCTGCAATATGGGTTGATCCAATTCAAAGAACACATGTCCTGTATGTTCATCCTCAACAAAGTTAGAGGTCATCCTTAGTTTCTTGGCCTTTGGGGTAGGTTGGGTCTTGAGTAGCTGTGTCACTACCTCCCTTGAAGGTTGTATTTTTTATTCTCTTTCTCTTTCTCTCCAAATTTTCCTCCAACTATGTTAGAGTGGAAAGGACTCGAGTGACAATTTGCAATGATTCATAATTTACAAACAAAGTTCTCTTAACAGGAAGACTAATAGTTTGAGTTGGTTTTGAGAAAGGGAACTTAAGTACCTTGCTATAACATAAGCTTGAGGATGGATGATCTTGTGTTGCTTCTTACCTATGATCAACAACCCCTTGAAGACTCTATATCTCTTCCTCCTAGGCTCCTTGTTCCTTGTTCTTGGGCTCCTCCTTCGTGAGCTCCTTCATCCTCTGGAATTTTGAAACTCTATTTTTCAGTGTCATCCTCTGCAGTTAGGTCTATGTGAGGTAAGGGACCAGATGCACAAGTGGCTTTTATGTCTTGTTACTTCTCAGGTGGTCCTTCATCTCCTCCTCCTGCAATGTTTGATGAAGTTTGCATAGGTACATTGGAAACAAGGGTTGACAGTGTTGTAGCAATGGGTGTGCTCTGTGCAAGAGCTGTAGAGGCCTATGATGAGGCAGCTCCTTTCTTTCCACCCTTCTTCCTCATTATCCAAGTTTGGGCTCTTTTCAGAACAAGCGTTGCCCTTACATCAATACCCTTGCCCGTACACATCACTGTTACAGTCATAGATACAAGAATTTGACTAATTAACATCATAGAAGAATCTAAGGTCAATCTTGATGAACATCATACTGCATTACAAGGAGATTGTAATGCAGTGTGATGTTACATTAAATTAAATTATGTTACATGCATTAATTATTTATTCAAGAAATTTGGAAATTACTTATTCTCTCTTTCAGCTCTTGTGATTCAGTATGAGTGTGAAAGTTTATAGACATATTGTTGCATTTTTTAGTCTTGTTGCTTTTAACATATTTAAGTGGAATACACGAAGGAGTACCACATGATGAATGCTTAATTTAATGCATTGTTAAGGTGTAGTCTCATAACTATCCATTTCTAGTTCTTCAGACATGGTTTTATAAATTTGTTTTGGTAGATGACTGTATTGTTCATGATTTTGTATGTATATACCCTAACCATCTTGTTATTAATGTTGCATTATGAAATTAAGTGGAATAATTATACTTTGTTCAATGCTCTATTTCATCTTGAATTTCTTTTCATTTTTTATTCATTTTTAAAAACCACGTGATAGGTACAGAAACAGAAATGGATAGTTCTGAGACTACACATATAATGATAAAGTGAGACTACACATATGCTGACATTAAAAATGTTTGAAATAGCTTCTGGATTCAATTTTGTAGATATTTTTGGCATCAACATTTTTGATCACGCTCTGCGATCCTTCATCAGGATGGAAGAGAGCAAAATGATTGAAAGAAAAGTCCATCATTTTGGTCTATTGCAATCATTTTGGTCTCTTTCATCTTGATGATGGATCACAGAGTGTGATCCAAAACTATCTACACAATCAAATCTAGAAGCTATTTCAAACATTGATGCCGAAAATATCCACATATGTTGATAAAAAAATGAGCTATCTGATGATTGTTTACTGTTCATGTTTGTAAACGGTCAATATTTCTGATGGTACTCCTTGGTGTATTCCATTTAAAAATAAACAAGTTTTAGTTTTTCCATCATGTTTACTTTGTAGATGCAGGATTGACCATCTAATAATATGGAAAGTAATGGGAAGAATGAGCGGGATATGAGATGGTTGCTCATCGAATGTGGGGCATAAAGGCGTAGAGCGTGGATTTTCTTGCATTTTCTTATTTAATGGTGTGTTTTCACACCACCATTCAGTTCATGGATATTGTTCTTCCCCATCTTCTATCTGATGCTATAGTTGTGTCATTATATTTTTTGTATAAATTCGTAATATCAACATAAATGAAACTTTTTCAATTTGTACAGATAGAATATAGTCATGTTGTCATATGAATGAACAAAAATAGTATGAATGAACAAAAATTTGTTTGATACAGTGGTGATGGCTATGATAAATGTCCCTATGTGTGACTGTGGTGATGGAGCGTGCTGCGTGTTGAGGACGTCACACATAGACACTAATCCTGAGTGTAAATATTGGACTTTCATAAATAAGAAAAAGGTTGTTAATTGCACAATATTTAAATGTTTACAAATAATAAATATTAGTCATTATAGCGAGACTAACTTAGATTTATATTGTAGGATGGCGGTGGATGTGACTACTTTCGGTAGGCCGATGGCACCCCAACGCTGTCTACATCATCTTCACCTTCTACACATATACCTGTTGTGGATGTCGAGTGCAAGTCTTGCAAAGCGTTTGAGAAAACTATTGCAAAAGTGGAGGCTACCTATAAAGCCAAAATCATGTTTTTACGATGTTTACTTTGTGCAACAATCACACTATTTTGTTGGGTCATTATGCAGAAATAGATATATATGTGGACTATACGACTTATTTATAACTTATTTATATTTTGATGTGATATCGAGCAATGGTATAATTATTTTCTTGTTATATTATTGTTAAAGATAATGTATAAAATTATTTTAAAAAGTTAACTTTTCTATTCACAATACTGAAAAAATAAATAAATTTTGTTTATGATTTACTATATAAAAATATAAATAAAAAAATGGACAAAATAAATAAAATATTAAATTAAAACATTATATAATAATTAAAAAAACTTAAATTTTTTAAAGTCAAATTCTAATTCCAATTCAAAATGTAGAACCAAACACAAAAAATGGATAATGTAATTCCAATTCCAATTTGAAATTGCAAACCAAACACAGAAGTAGGAATTTCTCAATTCTAATTCCAATTTAAAAAATGGCAACCAAACGCAGAAGATGGATTGACTCAGTCATCTTTCGGGTCAGCCAAACGGTCCAAACTATCTTCTGAATACACAAAACTGGAATTTCAAAACCTGATTTTGAGATAATCAGGTTTTGACTCAAATTCCAATTCTACAAACAAATGGGGCCTAAGGGGCGAATGAAGAAAAATTGCGACAGATGGAGTATTGGAGGTGACCAGGGGTGACAGGTGTGAAGAACGGAGACCGAAAGTTGAGGTGGCAGGGTGGAATGGAGAATGGTGAATCAGGAAACTGCATGGAGTATAGAGGTTGGTGGTGGATGAATAAAAGGGCTTGTTTGGTTGGTTGCTGGAATTAACTTGGAATAGGAAAATGGGAATTAGTGAATTGGTATAAGTTAATTCTAATTTTGGTCCAAAATGAGCATTCAACCAATTCCTCTCAGAAACCTGGAATTGGTTGAATGCTCATTTTGGACCAAAATTAGAATTAACTTATGCCAATTCATCAATTCCCATTTTCTTATTCCAGGTTAATTCCAACAACCAAACGGACCCTAAACGAAGATCCCTTCAAAGGTGTTGGCATTGATGGATGACCAAATACAACATCGAATTTTGGTCCAAATGTAGGTGATTTGAAAGTTGTATAATACCACCACAAGGATGGGGTCTTCGAGTGTGACCCCACAGGTTCAAAGCATCAAAAACAATTACCGAGAAAAAAAACAAAGCATTCACAAAATAAATGAAGTACTTTTGGTCATATAGGAGAACTAGTCACTGATAAGAATTAAAAAAAGAGCATCAAGTTTATAATAGATTGAGAGAGTATCACCAACTTATAAACATTTAGATACAAAATATATTACACAAATTGCTTATAACTATAAATCAGTTGTCATCGCTATTACCTTCAAAATTGCTCTTATTAATATCTTATGTGATATCAAGTGTTGTTTTGACTCTCTTTTTATGTCCTTGGGTACTATCTTTAGTTGAATGTTTTTTAATTTTTGTTATATCTCTTAACAAATTCCAATAGTCCTTGTAGAAATGACCAGTTCCCTTACTTGTTGAGTGCCCACGTTTGGCCATAGAGGATCTCATTTGCATTCATTGTCACTATTCCATCTTCCAAGAGATTTTCAAATTTTCTTTTTGATTTCTTCATTATAATAGTAACCTGCGAAAAAACATTAAAGAAATGGTGTTTTTTTGGAAAACTCAATAAGGGACCTCTCCTTTCCTTGAAATTTTCCCTCATTTCCATAAATCTAGATTTGCCATTATATTTTAGTAGATAATAGAAGCCAAGCATGATTCATTAAATTAGACTAATATTATTAGATAAGATATGAAACCAATTAGTGTTACATTTTCATGCATGGAAAGCATAGCCAAAAATGTTCCAATTAGTGATACATTTTCATTTTTGCAGTGAGAGTTTAGCTTTGAATGCCAAGTATAAAGGATCCATCTTTGTCTAAGTGATTCCATATAATTATCATTTAATTTCACAAAAAGAGCAATAACATCAACAAATTATAGGTTTATCAACTCCTCCTTGTTAGGGGGGGTGATGCCTTTCGCCTTTAGAGATAGGTTGTTATCTCTAAGTAGGTAATGTAGAACATCAAATACTATGACAAATAAAGATGGGGCTAAAGGGCATCACATTGTTGAGTGTATCCTATAAAATTATAGCTAAATAGTATTGATATCACACACACACACACAAATATACATATATGTCTATATATGTGTGTGCAGACACACATATAGACAAGCGCGCGTGTGTGTGTCTACACATAGAGAGAGATATAGATATGGACATGTATATGGATATATATAGAGATATAGATATGGATATGGATAGGGATAGGGATAGGGATAGGGACAAAGATATGGATACATATATGCATATGCATATGGATATAGACAAAGATACATATATAGATACAAATACATATACAGATCTACGGATATAGATACATATACATATACAAATACATATAGAAATATAGATACATATACATATACAAATACATATATAGATACAAATATAGATACAAGATACAGATACAAATACAGATACAGATACATATACAGATACAAATACAGATATAGATACAGATATAGGTACAAATACAATTATAGATACAGATACACATGCACATACACATACACATACACACACACACACACACACAGACACAGACACATGCACATGCACATGCACATGCACATGCACATACACATACACATACACATACACATACACATACACATATAGGTACATGTATATGTACACATATAGGTACATGTATACATACATGTATAGATACAAATACATACACAGAAACAAATACATGTACAAGTACATATATAGATACATATACATATACATATATAGATACAGATATGTGTGTGTGTGTGTGTGTGTGTATTTATCGGTTAAATAATTTACACACACACACACATCTATTAATCAATAAATAAAAAATACATAAATATTTAGTTAGAGGTATTTTTGTAGGAGAAAACCTATTCTTGCACCAATCTTTAGCATCCTATCTAATTGGGCTATGACCAAGAAGATCCCATTATTTCTCATGTAGATGTTTGCCCAAGCACACTAAGCAACATATTAAACCTAGAGAATCTCAGCCAATTTTGAGTGTTTAGCACTTTTATCCTAAGAGTCAACCCTTAGTTTGTGTGATTTAAGCTAGCTGCATATAGTCCCTAACTTTTCCAAATTGTTCTTCTTTTCAACTTCATTGTTGAAAAACCTCTAAGCCTTCTTCATATGTTTCTTCTTTCTTAGCCTCAAGATCCAAAATGCCTGACATAACACTAGATTCATGATGCTCTTGGAGGAGACTGATCAACCCACTGAAAGAATCCCAATGCTCTGATGGGATAATGTGCCAAGAAAAAAAAAATAGCCCAAAAGTTGCTTAGAACTTGCACCACTGGCTCAAACATAGCCTCATAGATCATCCCATTATGAATGTGCCCCTTAGACCATGTGGCAACACCCACAATACTGATAGTTGCATCCCTAGTCTTGTCGTTGCACAACTGGAAAATGGATGTAATTTTCTCTTTCTGTGTCTCCACCACACATCGACTATGTGTGCCTAAGCAAAATGCCATTGCTTTGTAGACTTATAGTTCTATATTGATAAATCCTCCTTTTGCAAAACTTAAATAACTGGCCTAGATGGAGTAGAATTACCCCCACATTTGCTTCTGTTGATTCTATGTCTTCATTTTGCTAGTTGGAAATGCTCCCTGGTAGCACATCCCATGCCAAGCCAAGCACACCAGGACAAGGTTGCCAAAAAAAGTCCAAATAGTTTGTGGGGACTGTTCACAATGCCAACTTAGATCACACTCATCCCACACTAGTATCCTCGAATAATACCTTATTCAAACCATCCCATCATTTGGGTAGAGTGTTAATAATCTCTTTTGCATTTCACTCAACACCCCACATTACTCAACAAGTCCATTATATAAATAATATAAAATATTAATACAAATATAATATATTATTTATAATATATAATAATAATTAATAAAATAATATGTAAATATATATCATTACTACTATTATCAACTTGTCACTACGTCTCTCACAACGGTCAAAGAAAAATATAAAAATATTTCATTTTAAAACATGATGCCTTCAAGGACAATATTTTGTAAATATCTTGACAACTAACTTTTGAGTTAATCTATTCAACAAGGAGACACTTGAGCAGGTTGAAATGTAGAAAATCAGTTTGTAAGGTAGCTTGTCTTATACACTTTCTTTAACATCCTGAATGTTAAAATAATTTTTCCTTGATCATTAATTTATAAATTAATTAAATTGTATTTAGTTAATTAGCCTAAATAAGCTATTATAGTGTGATATATATTTTTTTAATCGAGGGTGTGAAAATTGCCTTGCTATGATATAACCAAGCTAGATTTAACCTAAAACCCTTCAAGCGCTCACTCTTTTTTTTCGCTCGGTTTACAAAACATGCACAACCATTGCATACAGCACCATTTGAGGATTGTATTCTGGGAAGGGAGAGGAGAGTGCGAGTAAGTTGTCAGGTGCGAGGTGAGTCTGCTGCAATGAGGATTTCAGAGCAACGTAGAGTAATGGACGTATTCTCTAACTAATTATGCATGTTGATTGCAGGACTCCTTTTTGCTATTCACTTGAAGCCCGCGAAGATGCCAAAGCACTACCGTCCGGCCGTAAGTTGACTGTTTCTTTTGATTTCCCAAACTAAATTCATAACTCCCACATCCATTTCTCTTATACATACCTCATCCCGCCGTTCCTGGAAACCATAGTTACTAGGTTCTGAATATTTCATTCATTTGGGTGGTCCAGAAAATTCAGAAATCCGAAACCTTCAAAAGTTTACAAATTTTCATAATAATTTTATGAGTAGAATTTTGAAAATAATAAGATATATAGATGCTCAGAAATGATAAAATCATAAAAATGTTAAACATTTCTTAAAAATCAAAATATAGAGTAATATTTATCAAAGTTTCAAGCCTAAGCTTAGAATTGAAATAAGGTTCAAGTCTTAAACATCTGTAGCATCAAAATCTTTTTCAAAATTAAAACTAGAATCAGCATTTTGATGAAATCTTCCAGTAAATTCTTTTTCATCTCCTTTATTCTTCAAAGGATACTTCTTTAATGCAAGGAGAATCATTTTATTTTTGAAGAGATTGTCTAGGCAATTGTGAATTGCTTTGAACAAACACAATATCTGGAAGTTTCTTGTTCCCTTGTTGATTCCTCGTGTGAGAATGGATCAAATCATGGTAGTGTGATTTCTTTCACGTACCGAAGCATTGGAATTTTGGCCATGGATTCTCATGGTTGGCTTTTGCAACTCTGTCATAGAAGCCCCTTAAGCCTGCCATCATTTATTTGGTTCCATCCTTATCTTGTTTATCTTTGCCTCCTTGAGATCAAACACTTTCTCGTTGCCTCTAAAAGAATAAGCTGTTATCACCTTTTACTTCTTAATCGCCATCAACAGCTAACTTATCTATGTTGCCAACAAGTCTTTTTTAAATCTTCTCTTCTCTATTATGGTCCACCTTAACTATCTCAGAATTAAATAGCAAGTTGCTGCATGGAATTGACTATGTAACATGTCCCATTGCTTGCCCACAATGGTCAAAATCCATTGAACTTCATCATCTTTTTCTAAAACTTTTAAATCGCTTCCTTTTCTCTATCCATGTCTTCATGCACAACGGCCACACAGGGTTTCCAATATAAACCATTGTCAACATTTTATTTTGACAAGTGGTTCATATAATTTCTCAGATTTTTCAGCCCCTTCCCAAATGAATTTCCCAAGATGGCTGCTTCAACATCTTTGCTTATGCCATCATTGGAAAATTTATAGTTTGTTCATTCATCAACTTAGTGATCAGAAACAAGATAAGAGATATATGACAGAAATTGCAGTGTGATAGAAAATGGGGTAGGGCGAGTTTGTGGACAACAAATGAATCAGACAGTGTTTTAGTATATTTAGTATATCACTTTATTTACATATATAAAATATCGATTAATAAAATATAAATTTTAAATTTAATAATGCCAATGCTGTAGAAACTGTTATAACATTGTTGATATGTTAGAATAAAATAAATTAATTCTATTTGAGTTTTCCACAATGAACTTGCTTGGTAGATATTTATGAAAGGGAAGGCGGCCCAGATAAATCATATCAAGCAGGGAAGAATCTCTTTCAATTGAATTGGATTTATCTTTATGCAATTCATATGAAAATGCACATAAAGTGGAAGCAGGCCTTCAAAGCTGTAATTTTTCATAGAATAATGAATCTTTTCACAGGTCTCAATAATTGTTCTTAATTTATGTTTGTATATATGCATAGATATTACTAGAGAGTATCCTAATTTTTAGTTCGTTTTCTAAATTGCAGGGAAAGAAGAAAGAAGGAAATGCAGCCAAATATATCACAAGAAACAAGGCTCTGAATCGCCTTCAACTGAAATTGCCTGAGTTCCGGTAAATGCAGAATGCCTAATGTGATTATTATGTGCAATTTCTCCGCTTGTCAATTTATTGACATGGTCATTGTGTTCTTAGTATGGATGGATTAATGGTCATGCAGGCGATTATGTATCTTAAAGGGAATCTTTCCACGGGAGCCGAAGAAAAAGCTTGAAGGAAATAACAAAACATATTATCATATGAAAGATATTGCCTTTCTTGCTCATGAACCACTGCTTGTGAAGAGCAGGTCAGTTTGATATGTTATGATACATTTCAATCCTCTTGCTATGTATTAGGTAACTGATATACTTGAATTCAAAGCTCTGATTTTCTTGCAGTGCAGTAAATTTAGGATTCATATGTATCCACATAGCTGAAATTCACCTCATTTTCTCTGTTTGGAATGACCCCAAATGATGAGGATTTAATTATTGTTGGAATTTAATGAGTATGAAAAATTAACCAGCATATAGGTAATCCTAGATACCAGAAGAAACAGCATAGCATTAACTGCAATGACATGGCTTGTGTGTAAGCCAAATGATACAACATCTATGAAATGGTACACAACTTTAGTACAATGGTCCTAGTTTATACATTGTGCTATTAATTAAAAGTATAAATGCTAACAACAATTGCATTTTGGCTTCATTTTGGTGGTTTTTATGAGCAATAGTACTCCATTATTTTAGCTTCTACATGCTTGCATTTGTGCATATTTTCAATCTCAACTGATTTTCAGATTTAACTGTTGCCATGATGCTTTCCATTGATGGATTTACAAAATTGGCAAAGTTATTATAACATCTTTCCAACAAGCATTCTAATTGCAAAACTTGAAGTATCTAGCAAAAGATAGCTGTATTATAGTTTGACCATATCAACAAAACTCGACTTTCAAGGGCTCATAGATGTCAAAGTCTGAAATGTTGAAAGTTAAACATTTTCTTTTTGTTTACTAATATAAGAAAAATGATTTGTATCTCTGAATAAATATACAAGGAATAAAATAATAGTGACAAAAAGATTGATAGAGTCCAAAGAAGAAGAGTTGTATTGGCCCTTTTGTCCTATGTTGGTCCCAAAATCTTTTTAAATGGGTAGGTAAAGAAGGTCAGATGGTCTGCACTGAAATAATTACCCAAATGATAATAATTTGCAATGAAACATTTTTTACCTGGAGAACTTGTTTCAAAGAGACTACTCTAGTTTTGACAAAAAAGGCTTAGAGCAAAAGCAACTTAGATCACTGGAAACACTTGTAAATATAAACTGATGAAACAGAGATTAGAAATAATAACTTGAATAAATTATAAATGTCAAGTAGATTGAGTTGCTTACATTGCAAAGTAATTTAGTAAGATCACAGGGGAAGCAGAATTGATTCTTGGGCTGGTGTTCCTCACTGTATCAGGTGAGGCCTTTTTCCAGTGATCTTCAAAGTTGCATGCAGTGTCTGGAGGAACCAAAAGATACCAAGAGCACAGGCTATCTATGTGTTGTCTCTCCAGATATTATAAATTAATAGAATTCCTGCATATGTTCTGAGACTGAGATTCATTGTGTAAATTACTAAATTGTGAGGGGTCACATTTAAAGCATAAGATTTATCCTGTTTCAAAGCAAGAAATCAATAAACATACTCTTGGCCACCATTTTCGTGTTATGCTGATTCCCAGTATCACCGAAATCTTTAAGCACAAATTCCAGTGTATTAATGAAAACATTTCTGGCAGGATCTTTAAATCTGTGATTTTCACGATCTGTGTTTATATTTTAAACCTTCACAAAATATTTCCTCAAGAACAACAGATGAATTGGCAGTGACATGCTCCAAAATTTCATTTCAGTTCTTGATTTACAGAAACTGTTTCAGTAACTCGCTTATAGCTAATTCTATGCATGGCGAACTGTGGCTACGGTTTTCAATGGTTGTACTAACATGCATTAGAAGGTGAGGTGATACATCCTACGATCCAAGTTATTGGTACAGTAGTGTCCCATAATGAAATTTTCTTATTTTTGCTTTAAATAGATATTCCACACTCACAATAATACTTGCATTATTTATTACAAATATTAACTTAACTTTAAACTTATAGTTGTGATAATTTTTAATTTTTAATTTAAAGCTTATTACAAATTTGAAAATATTGAACTTATATTTTTCTGTAATCTTTCTTCCAATCTGCAGCTTCCTTATATGTATAATTGTCTTGAATTGTTTGAAATTTTCTTCCTAAAGTTAGGGGTTTTCGTCCACTAACTTGGCAAGAGAAATTAAGGGCTTTCGTCCTTAAACCTCTTGTCATTGAGGGGTTTTGTCCTCTGTTTGCTGAACCACATTTCACATTCCACAAGAGATGAAAATCAGATATGAAATATATTCCTCATATTGGTGCTTACTTCTTATTCAGTGTTGTTACAAGATTCAAGAATTGGCAGATTAACGGATTTCTGGATGATTGATTTTATTAATAGAGGAACAAATGTGTTCCTTATAAAGAATTACAAGGACGTTGTTTCTAAAAGAAACAACGTAGATTGAAGATGAAATTAGAAACAAAACTAAAGACAGGATAGGAAACATTCCTATCTGGACTGAAGACGAAAGAGACAGGATAGGAAACATTCCTATCTAGATTGAAAGACAGACTACAAACAAGTAGTTGACCATTATAGAAAGTATTTAACTAAGGAGATAATATCTTAATAAAGATATTAAAGATATTATCTTAATACCCTCCCTTAATGGTCAACGTACGGATGTCGGAACATTCTGGTGATAACTGAGACCCTCCCTGGATCTACAGAATGTTGAAACCAAGAAGCTTTGCTAGAAGAGTGCTATGACTCAAAATAGACTGCAATTACAAAACTTTGTTTTTGTGGAAAAAATGGTAAAAACTTAGAATCCCACGCAACCTTGTGTATTACATACAACATGAAATGATTTTTAAGGAGAAAATCAACAAACCCAACACAATTTTTTAGGTGAAAAATTGATCAAAACCCAACATGATTTTTAAGGTGAAAAATCAATCAAAACCAAACACATGATTTTTGAAGGAAAAATATAAACCCTTCAAATAATATTTGTCGTTGAATCGTTGACTGCCCTCCAACATTAGATTAGTCAGTGACGTCATCTTGCACGTTTCCTAATGCACGAAAAATGAAGATATAGAGAAGAGGCATTGACATGTACTTCGAGGCAAAAAATTGGAAGACCCAAAAAAAATTGAGAAGTAACCAGAAGAGAGCTCAAAAAACCCAGAAAGAATATGCTGTCAAAATCTGGATCTGCTGGCTCGAAAATTGATGCACGAAAATTGAGGCACCCAGAAAAACGGACAACAACCTAGTTGAGCTCTCGAAAAACCCATCAAGAATCTGTAATCAGGAAAAAATTTCAAGCGCAAAAAATTAGGGTTTCGAAAAAAACGGCCTGCTGCAAAAAACCTCCAAAAATTAATGGCAGATTTGCAGAAAAAACGTGGCTGAACACGGCCGAAAACTGGCCAAACTCACAAAACCTAGACGTGAGCAGCAACAGATCGCAAAATGTGGGAATAAACAGAAATTTACTCGAAAAATTTGAGCAAATAATTTCGAAAGAAATTATAAATTTTCTGAAGAAAAAATTTAAGGAAATGGCTCTGATACCATGTTACAAGATTCAAGAATTGGCAGATTAACGGATTTCTGGATGATTGATTTTATTAACAGAGGAATAAATGTGTTCCTTATAAAGAATTACAAGGACGTTGTTTCTTTTTAGAAACAACGTAGACTGAAGACGAAATTAGAAACAAAACTGAAGACAGGATAGGAAACATTCCTATCTGGACTGAAGACGAAAGAGACAGGATAGGAAACATTCCTATCTAGATTGAAAGACGGACTACAAACAAGTAGTTGACCATTATAGAAAGTATTTAACTAAGGAGATAATATCTTAATAAAGATATTAAAGATATTATCTTAATAAGTGTTTCTTATATATCTTCTTTTTTCAACGGTGGTGATTCTTCACATGCCCCCCTGACTTTTGATTATATCCCCCTGGTTTTTGATTATATTAAACTTTAATGTAATATTTTATAATTATATTAATTTTAGTTTGGCTCTTCTTCTTTCTATGGCTACTCAACTCTAGATAAGAATGTGGGCTGTGTGTTTCTGGGTGGTGATCAAATTGGAGTTCAGTTGTAACTTGGTATACTCTGACCCTGAATGATTTGAATTACTATCTTCTCCTTGATTAGTTTGTGCAGGCTTGAGGGAATCGATTACATTGTTCATATTTTGAAGAGTTTGAAGGAGCAACTGTGTCGTTTGTTCATGTCTTTGCATAGAAGTCTTCCATTCATAATAAATATCTAACTCACATTTATATTTGCATTATTAATGTCACTTTTTGAATTTTCTTTAAATAATAAATATCTAACTCACAGTTATATTTGCACAGTTAATTATTCATAATGATTCTTGATTTAAACTGGCTGATTAAATATTGATTGCTAATATTAAATTTATTGAATTGCTTTGGATACACAATAATCTGCCTAGATTTATACAAGGTTTTATTTTCTGTAGTATTTTAAATTTTGTTAAGGTCTAGAGCAGTTTAATGCATTTGGTAAATAATTTGCAAATCTGCTTGAATAATGGGTTTTTGTCCACAAACTCAGTGAGGAAAATAAAGTTTTTTGTCCTTTAATTATTGCCATGAGGGGTTTTGTCGCCAAGTTAACTAATTGCTATTCCAAGCTGAAAAGGAGTAATAACGAAATAGTAAAAGATGTATTCTTTGCGTGGTGGTGCCTTCTTGCTTGATGTCTTTTATATATCTTGTTTTCAATAGTCATGCTTCTTCACATGCGCCTTGGCTTATGATCAAATTAAATTTTAATATTGTATATTACAATTACATTATATTAAATATATGTAGATGCATTTATATATTTTAACTTATCATTACTATAATATCATTTTGTAAAGGGGTCATTGCAATTTGAGTCCTATTAACCTATTAAAAAATGAAAGAAAAGTAAAAAAAAGTTAAAATAAAACATACTTAAATTAGAAGAAATATTTACTGAAGTGAAACAATTTTTTTATGTTTTACTCACCTTTGGTAGCACCAATTTTGAGAATGATTTGAATCTGTCCTGCTTATAAGGTTTTCAGAGGATTTTATTGGCAGATGACAGTTAACTAGTGTTTGAAGTTTTTTATTTTCCCTTTTAAATTCTGAGTGGATGTTATATCACTATCTTGAAATACATTTGGAGAGGGGGGATCGAGTAGTGGGTAATTTAAAGATATCATGTTACCATCTTACTTGCAAGATTCTTTAAATATATATCTTTGTAGCAGCCGTTGTGTAAATACCATAAGCTCTACTTAATTATACAACTATATTATGAACTCCGCATGCTTGCTTGGAGGGGTTATATGCTTGCTTACATTAGCATGAAGTGTGTGGAAGATACTCCATTGATCAGTTTTGTGCTGAGCTTCATTAATCTGCTGAAAATCTGAATTTTGCAAATTATCATATTTGCATATATTTACTTGATTCGAAGTGCTGTCCGTGCTTTTGATGACTGACACAATCATTTTTATCTGGAATGGATTGAATTCAATTTAGTAATCGCCCTCTTTTCTTGGATGGTCATGATCTCTAATTTGTTGCCATTGGGTTTCATCTTGGGATGATACATGGATGATCTTGAGATTTGAGATAGTCTTCTGCCAAATGATGGTGAGATGCTGAAAGGATTGGTTTTTTATATGTCAATCACAGGTATTGAGTTGCCAGTATTGACTTATGATGACAGCTGCTTTGTATTGGATGAGATGTTGATAAGCATTGTGGATGATCAGTTGATGATAGGCTTTGCTGATTTTGAGATGCTGACAGTTTTTTATTGATGAAGGTGTCAACATGCTTTGCTTTTGTAGATTTGTTGCTTCTGCTTCTACATATGCAACCACTTTTTGATAACATTGCTCTTGTTGATGTTTATACATGATGGGCCAGCACATATTATTCATTTTTATGATATTTCTTCAGCTGACAAGTATGGCTGAAAAGAAGAGGGCAGGGTGAATTGGGCAATCTCCATTGTCCATTTGCTAATGGATGCAGTCAATATAGGTACAGTTTCCATAATTCGAACACAAGCTTTGGAGATCTTCAAAATGCAACTGATAGTGACTATGACTATGGTGGTGATAGTTACAGTGATGATGACCATTGGAGATTGATGCAAACTGAAGAAAGACATGGCCGCAAGCATTCCTCTGATTCCAAATAAGGGCAACTATTAGCAATGCTGATTTGTTGGTGTTTCTTTTACTATTTGAAATAGTTCCTATGAGGCACTATGTTAGCATCAACTAATGGTAACTGGTAAGCTCTCTACTGGTCCAAGTATTGTCATTGATTGACAAAAGAGGATAGAGATTTGTCATCTCTATACAGGTGGAAGCTCTAAGAAAATCTACATCAAGAGAGGCTGGTTTGGCAAGAAAAGAATAACTGTAATCCATTGTAACCGGTCTCTACACTAAGCATCAGTAAACCGGGCAATGCACTCAATTACGGAAGAGAGTATTCCAGTATCAACCAAGGACCAAACTTCAACCGATATAGACAAGTACAAATAAAAGCAATATCTAACTAGTGTCTATAACACAACCGGTACAGTGCAACTAGTAATCCGCACAAAAGAAAGCACACTGAGGACGTGCAACCGGTAAGCCAAGAAAGAGACAGCAGCAGGTCAAAGACTCTATCTGTTTATAGCATGGAGAACTCAACCGGTATATTATAAGACTCCGGTATAAACCGAGGAAGTCATAGTCAACTGTCTGTTCCAACCAACTCTTCTTGACCGGGATTTATTGCAGTAAATCCGGGTGATCTTGAGTTGTCTTGGTGATTGGTTTGAGGCGCAGGTAAAGGATTTAAAGCCGGAATCAATGGTTTCTTGAGGCGCGACTGAAGGATTTAAAGCTAGATTCAGTGACTTTAAATCAAGGTGTTATCTCCTATGAAGAAAGGTTGCTTGACACACAACTGCTGTTTTCTTCATGTAGTGGATGAAGCCAGAGTTTGCATCAGATGTTTGCTCAGTGAATCAACACTTCACTGAGTGATGTATTCGTAAGATCTCAGGATTAGGTCATGCATTTGAGGCGCAGTTAGGGCAAAAAACTGTATATATTCTTATGTCTGTTGAGAAGAAGAATTGCCTTCATTTTGCTGAGAAAAAGAGTGAACCTATATGCTACAGAAGCAAAGGTAAAAGAAAACTGAGAAAGAGAGATAAAAGATTGTGCAAAGTAGCACAACAGTAGATGAGAATACACCTGCGGTGACCGGTGATGATTCTCAGTTGAGTACAAATAGAGATCTTATCAGGCTAAGCAAAACCATCTGTAAAGATCACACTTCTATTGTTTTCTAGCAAACTACAATAGACAAATCCAGGTATTTGGGTGGACTCTAACAGGTCCCTTGTATCAAAATCCCTTAACCGGGTGACATCTTTCAAGGTGTTTAAAGTCCTTTAACCAGATAGGTCCTAACAGACCTTTTGTAACAAATCTTTTGACCGGGTCGCATCTAACAAGTGTGTTTTTATCTTTTAACTAGGAAGGCTCTTAACAGGGCGTACTCCAGGAGAGTACAAAATTTGTGAGGTCTCCTCACACCGTAGTTTTTACCCTAACCGAGTTTCCACGTGATAAATCTGGTGTCACTTTGTGATTGTTTTCTTACTGGTATCATTTGCTTAAATCTGCTTACTTTTAGTGCTATAAGTTTACTTCACGGGATATAGTGAAAAAAAGTTTTTAGAGGTGTTGATTCACCCCTCCCCTCTTAGCACCGGTTGGGACTGTCAATTGGTATCAGAGCCAAGTCTTGTTTTCTTTGCCGCTTAACCGCTCAAAGAAAAGATGATGAGAAAGGAAGGACCAAAGTTTTCAAAGGAAAACTTCACCTTGTGGTGCAGTAGAATGAAACTATATATGAAGACCACTGGAGATCAATACTGGAATCATGTTGCCACCGAGTACACTGAACCTTCTGGCACGATGACACCTGATGAACAGAAGATCAAGACTGAGCACACAACAGCTATGGATATGATAGCTAGCACACTACCTAATCTTGTCTATGCTGAGATTGAACATCTTGAATCTGCCTGCAAGATGTGGGGAAAGCTGCAAACAGTCTATGGAGGAGATCTTAATGTTCAAAGAGCCAAGGTCGAAAGCCTCAGAGGAAAGTACGATGATATGAGGATGAATGAAGGAGAAGACATCGAGCAATACAGCAACTGGATCAAAGAAGTGATCAATTCCATCAGATGCTCAGGAGGAAAGCTCAGTGAAGAGGAAGTAATCAGCAAAATATTGAAAACTCTCAGACCTCAGTATGCCATCAAGATTTCTGCCATTCAAGTGCTCAGATGAGTGACCAAAGATCAAGTCACTCTAGACTCCCTAATCGGTAAGCTGGCTGCTTTTGAATTAAGTAATTTTGATAATTGCTTACCTATTCAGGAAGCACCTATCAAGTCTTCTGCCAATATCTCTTCCACTAAAAAGGGAAGAGAAACTGGTAACTGCTCTACCGGTAAGATTGACAACCTTGTCGAGAATCTATTCTCAAAAGAGATAGAGCAAGAGGAGTTTGAAGCACTCATTGCAAGAAGATTCCCCAGAGGGAAAGGGAAGTACAAGGGAAAGCTCCCCTTGAAATGCTTCTCTTGCAATAAAATAGGTCATATTGCTGCAAGATGTCCTGATAATGAACACAAAGATAAAAAAGACTGGTTCAAGAATAAAGCAAAGAAGGAGTGCTATCTTGCAGAAGGAGTCACAGATAACGAATCTGAAGACTTGGAGGATCCAAAAATTGCATTTGTTGCAATAAAGGAGGAGAGCCCAGTAATAGAAGAAGTTGCACTCATATCAAGATCTCATCAGTATGATGACTGGATCATTGACAGTGGATGCACTCACCGCATGACCGGTGACAAGAGCAAGTTTATCAACCTCGAGCTCAATGAGAGCGGATCAGTTACCTTTGGAAACAATGTTCCCTATGGTATCAAAGGTAAAGGTTCTATTGCTCTCTACAACAACGCTGTCTGTGAAGATGTGTATTGGGTTGAAGGACTCAAGTACAACTTGATGAGTGTTGCACAACTAAACAACAAAGGATTCCTGCTGGAATTTAGATAAGGTTCCTCTATAGTAAAGAATCAATTCGGAACCCATGTTGCAACCGGTAGACAGAGCAAAGGTAATCTTTTCTATCTTGACTCAATGGAAGGAGCCTGTCTCATAGCCTCGATCAAAGGAGAATCAAGCAAAATCTGTCTTATGACCAAAGAAGACAACATCTGGCTATGGCATAGGAGGCTCTGCCATATAAACTTTGACAATATTGTCAAAGTGAGCAAAAAGAAAATGGTAAGAGGACTTCCTGAGATTACAAAGCCCATCAAGGGCATTTGTAAAGATTGTCAATTGGGAAAGCTAACCGGAACATCTTTCAACAGTAAGTCCTTCTTTGTTGAGAATGTTCTAGATCTGGTACACACTGACCTATGTGGACCAATGAGAACAAAGAGTTACCATGGAGACCGGTACTTTATGCTCTTTGTGGACGACTTCTCCAGAATGACGTGGACACTCTTTCTTAAGGAGAAATCAGAAGCTTTCCACATGTTCAAAATCTACAAAGCTAGAGTGGAAAAAGAGACCGGTAAAAGCTTGAAGTGTCTGAGATCAGACAGAGGAGGTGAATTTACCTCTCAAGAGTTCACTCACTACTGGGAACATGGAATAAAAAGACAGCTATCTGCACCAAGGACTCCTCAGCAAAATGGAGTAGCAGAAAGAAGAAACAGAATGCTGATTGATTGTGCTAGAACATTGTTGATTCAAAAAGATCTGCCTCATCACTTCTGGAGGGAAGCTGTCAGTACTGCAGTCTACACACTCAACCGAGTTCAAGTAAAAAAGGGAACCGGTAAGACTCCCCATGAACTTTGGTTCAAACATACTCCTAGTGTAGGCTATTTCAAAATCTTTGGTAGTAAGTGCTACGTGAAAAGAGATATGCACTCTGGGAAGCTTGATCCCAAGAGCGATGAGGGAACTTTCTTGGGTTACTCTACCAAAAGTAAGGCCTATCGGTGTCTGAACAAAAGAACAGAGAAGATAGTTGAAATCATCAATGTAAAAGTTGATGAATCTTCAGAACTAGAAATAGACCAATCATGATAATCCTAACAGTCTTCAAGGCCAAGACGAAGGGAATGCCTTTGAGTTCAACAAAGCTATGATTGAAGATGAAGGAGAAATACACATGGACAGACATCTGGAGCAAGAGAATTTACCTGAACCCAACAGGTTGACACAGGATGGTGAACCAGTTGATATCTCGAACCATGTTGAAGACAATGCTCAACCAGAAGAACCAGACCGGGAACAGAGACCCCCTCTTCCAAGGTATGTCACATCATCCTACTAACAATATAATTGGTGACAAATATGGGAATGTCTTGACTAGGAAGAAGGCTAAAGAGAACATCTGTCTGCTTTCATGTGTTGAGCCCAAATCCACCAGAGAAGCCCTGGAAGATGAGAATTGGGTCAAGGCCATGGATGAAGAAATCAAACAAATTGAGAAGAACGATACATGAGAACTTGTGCCTAGACCTGGACAAAAATGCCATTGGAACAAAATGGGTCTACAGGAACAAACTGAATGAGGATGGTAAAGTCATCAGGAATAAAGCGAGACTGGTTTGCAAAGGATATGCTCAGGAAGCTGGACTAGACTATGAGGAAACTTTTGCACCAGTGGCTAGATTGGAAGGGGTAAGAATTCTTCTTGCCTATGTAGCTCACAAAAGGTTTAAAGTTTACCAGATGGATGTAAAGTCTGCGTTCCTCAATGAAATACTAGAGGAGGAGGTCTACATTGAGCAACCGGAAGGATTTACATCTGCTCAAAAGACTGATATGGTCTGCAGACTAAAAAAGGCTCTCTATGGACTTAAGGAAGCTCCAAGGGCTTGGTATGAAAAGTTGCATTCATACCTTCTGACCATTGGATTCACAAGAATCGGTGACAACAACAATATGTATCTCAAAACTGGAAAAGATGGAAATCTAATTGCTGAAATCTTTGTTGATGACATCATTTTTGGAGGAGATGATAGGATGAGCAAAGCCTTTGTTGAAGAAATGAAGAAAGAATTTGAGATGTCTATGATTGGGCCCATATAATTCTTTATTGGACTATAGGTCGATCAACTAAAAGAAGGTATCTTCGTCTCTCAGTTCAAGTACATTAAAGAAATTCTTAAGACTTTTGGACTAGAAGAATCCAAACCGGTTGGAACTCCAATGATAACTAATCTCAAGTTATCAAAAGAGGATGATGCCAAAGAAGTAAATGAAACAATGTATCGGTCCATGATAGGAAAATTGCAGTATGCTGTTCATAGCAGACCGAACATTGCTCATGCAGTTGGGATAGTGGCAAGATTCTCAGTTAATCCCAAAGAAACACATTTGATAGCAGTAAAAAGAATCTTCAGATATCTAAAAGGAACTGAGGAATATGGCTTGTGGTTTCCACACAAGGGAGGATTCCAAATAAAAGTCTACATTGATGCAGACTGGGCTGGCAACATTGATGACAGAAAGAGCACAAGCGGTGGTGCATTCTTTCTGGGGGGAGAATTGTATCATGGACAAGTAAGAAGCAGAATTGCATTTCATAGTCCACTGTTGAAGCTGAATATGTTGCTGCTGCAATCAATTGCACACAGGTGATTTGGATCAAACAACTGTTGGAAGATATTTAGGAACAGGTACCCGAACCGATCGCAATTCACTGTGACAGTACCAGTGCCATCAACATATCCAAAAATCTTGTTATGCACTCCAAGACCAAGCACATTGCCATCAAGTATCACTACTTGAGGGAACTAGTACAGGATAAAGAAGTAAGATTGGAGTATGTCCCCACCAAAGAACAAATTGTTGATATATTTACCAAGCCATTACCAAAGAGTACTTTTGAGTATCTCAGAGGTAGACTGGGGGTTGTACCCCTCTCTGATCATCAGTAATCATCAACAGGGAGTCATCAGTTCATTATAACTCAACAAAGGGTTACACCTCATCTTTTATGAACTGATGAAAAGGACTACTTCTCGCAGGGGGAGCAGATTAGAGAACAAAAATCTTTCTGATTAGCCTTTTGGCATTATTGTCAAAAAGGGGGAGAGATTGTGCTTTAGCAATCGACAATCAAACCAAGGAAGTAATGCAAGACTCCAAATGCCCTTCAAAGTTTTGCCATCAATGCCAAAAGGGGAGATTGTTAGCATCAACTAATGGTAATCGGTAAGTTCTCTACTGGTCCAAGTATTGTCATTGATTGGCAAAAGAGGATAGAGATCTGTCATCTCTATACAGGTGGAAGCTCTAAGAAAATCTACATCAAGAGAGACTGGTTTGGCAAGAAAAGAATAACTGTAATCCATTGTAACCGGTCTCTACACTAAGCATCAGTAAACCGGGCAATGCACTCAATTAGGGAAGAGAGTATTCCAGTATCAACCAAGGACCAAACTACAACCGGTATAGACAAGTACAATAAAAGCAATATCTAACTAGTGTCTATAACACAACCGGTACAGTGCAACCAGTAATCCGTGCAAAAGAAAGCACATCGAGGACGTGCAACTGGTAAGCCAAGAAAGAGACAGTAGTAGGTCAAAGACTCCTATCTGTTTATAGCATGAAGAACTCAACCGGTATATTATAAGACTCCGGTATAAATCGAGGAAGTCATTGTCAACTGTCTGTTCCAACCAACTCTTCTTGACTGGGATTTATTGCAGTAAATCCGGGTGATCTTGAGTTGTCTTGGTGATCGGTTTGAGGCGCAGGTAAAGGATTTAAAACCGCAATCAATGGTTTCTTGAGGCACGACTGAAGGATTTAAAGCCAGATTCAGTGACTTTAAATCAAGGTGTTATCTCCTATGAAGAAAGGTTGCCTGACACGCAACTGCTGTTTTCTTCATGTAGTGGATGAAGCAAGAGCTTGCATCAGATGTTTGCTCAGTGAATCAACACTTCACTGAGTGATGTATTCGTAAGATCTCAGGATTAGGTCATGCATTTGAGGCGCAGTTAGGGCAACAAAACTATATATATTCTTATGTCTATTGAGAAGAAGAATTGCCTTCATTCTGCCAAGAAAAAGAGTGAACATATATGGTACAGAAGTAGAGGTAAAAGAAAACTGAGAAAGAGAGATAGAAGATTGTGCAAAGTAGCACAACAGTAGATGAGAATACACCTGCGGTGACCGGTGATGATTCTCAGTTGAGTACAAATAGAGATCTTATCAGGCTAAGCAAAGCCATTTGTAAAGATCACACTTCTATTGTTTTCTAGCAAACTACAATAGACAAATTCCAGTATTTGGGTGGACTCTAACAGGTCCCTTGTATCAGAATCTCTTTACCGGGTGACATCTTTCAAGGTGTTTAAAGCCCTTTAACAGGCAGGTCCTAACAGACCTTTTGTAACAAATCCCTTGACCGGGTTGCATCTAGCAAGTGCGTTTTTATCCTTTAATCGGGAAGGCTCTTAATAGGGCATACTCCAGGAGAGTACAAAATTTGTGAGGTCTTCTCACACCGTGGTTTTTACCCTAACCGGGTTTCCACGTGATAAATTTGGTGTCACTTTGTGATTGTTTTCTTATTGGTAGCATTTGCTTAAATCTGCTTACCTTTAGTGCTATAAGTTTACTTCACAGGATATAGTGAGAAAAAGTTTTTAGAGGTGCTGATTCACCCCTCCCCTCTCAGCACCGGTTGGGACTGTCACACTAAACCTATTTGGCAAGCCTTGGCTGAAATTTATATAAACCCAATCCAGATGTATCTTGATTCAGCTCTAAAAGGAACTTTTTTCTTCAAAGTTACCTTTTTGTTATCTCCTCCAGATTTTCCCAGCCCCTGAGAGCTGCTGCTTTGTGTTTTCCTTATTGAATGTTTTGATGTGTCAATTGTTGATATCTTGATACTCTCTCTTCCTTGCTTTCTTGATGAGACTTATTTAAATCCAAGTTTAAAGCATAAAAAAGATTGACTTTGAGGTACCTGGTTGAGTTTTGTGCTGCTTCTTTTTAGACAATCCAATTAACATTTTCAAATCCTTATCATTAGCTGGTCGTAGCTCAGGTTTATTTGCTGCCACTGTTTTGCCTTATATTGTGGATTGCTGTTGAATCTGCTTTTGACATCCCTTTGCCAATTGCCCTCAAAAAGATTTACTTTGGTGTACCTGATTGGGGTTCTTTGCTGTTACTTTTTAGGTATTTCAACTGCTATTTCCTATCCCGGCTATTAATTCACCTTAATTCAATTTCATATCTTTACCAGTTGTTTTCCTTAATTTTTGAATTCCTGTGCAATCAGCCTTGTACATCCATTTACCAAATGGCTGTGCCTGAAACAGACCTGAAATTTGAAAGGGATGTGTTCATGGTTAATTTTTTGATGCAAAGTGTAGTCAAGAACTTTCGACTTTGCAGAGGCTGTTTAGGATTTTTCTTAAATCCAGTTTGAAAACCATCTTTACATGAGCACAGTTTTAATTTCAAAAAGCAAATTGATAACCAAATAATTCTTCAATTATCTCAAAAGCCTTTTCTTGCCAGAATTGCAATGGGAGATTAGAAATTAAAAACTTTTATTAAACAGGCAAAATGGAAAGTATATTATCCAAAGACTAAAGTCAGACTGTCCCTTTTGTGCATAGATCCGCTCTTTGCATAAAGCCATGATGCATCCTCCAATCTGGTCATGCTCTGCTGCATTTGGAAATAGCTTTAAAAATATTTTACAGGTGAGGGCATCACTGCTGAACCTAATTTGAACTTCTTAGTAATTCATGCCTTGGTGGTTTCAACTTTCTGCAATGGGTCTAATATCCAGGGAGTGACAAATCAGAGTGTAATCTTGTAGAGACATGATTCCACTTTTCCACACCTTGAGGGTTAAGTACAATTATGGGAGATCACTTTTTGAATAACTCCCATGCAAACTAGAGAAAGCACCATATTTGATTGCATTTATTCGTAAGGATCTTCTTCAAGTTTTGGACACTGAATAATAGAGAGGGAGGAGTTAACATTCCACCATGGCACCTTCCCAGAAATTTCACACATGTAGATGATAATTTAAAGAAAACACAAAAACTTGTACACTAGCAGGAAAGGTGCGAAGGGGAGAATACTAATTTTGTAGATGACTTGTCTCTCTGAGTGACATTGTCTTCTCTGGTTGAGAGGGTCTGTATATGAAGCATCTTAGTTGCACCTTAAACTCAAGAGCGCTTTGACATCCTTCAATTCAGTGTCATTTTGTTTCGGCTGTAAGTTCATAGGCTGCTTTTTGCTCGGTTAACTGACAAGTAACACATCATGGATCATGTTTCGACTTTATAAATATTAATTTGAAATCTGTTCTTTACCAAAATGTGGTCTATATGAAAATAAAAATTCTGAGCAAGTATGTTTTCTACAGACAAAGCTTTACAGACAATAGTCCATTTATATTTAGTCTACTACCCAGTTGTATTAATTGGTTATATGTTGACTTATGTAATGATGAGCTATTTTTATATCACTTCTTTTGTTGTCAACTTGATTGGTTGACTTTTGTGTTTCTGTATGCCATGTAGGGAAATAAAAGCATTCGAAAAAAAGATTAAAAAAGCTTTGGCAAAAAAGAACAAGAAATTGGCTGATTCTTTGCAGAATAACAAGCCATCATACACTCTTGATCATATTGTGAGACAGAGGTATTGTAATTCTATCTTTTATATCGATTTGTCAATAGATTTTCATGTAACGAATGAATCACTGCTTTCTGATCACGTATTTAATTTTTCAGGTATCCAGCGTTTATAGATGCCCTTCGCGACTTGGATGATGCCCTTACAATGACCCATCTTTTTGCAGCATTGCCTGCTGAAAAGACACAGGATATTCCTGTTGAGCGGGTCCATAGCTGTCGAAGGTTTGTTTCTAGATCTATAATTGTTCCATTGAATTATATCCTTCAAATCATAATGATTTCCAGACATGGAAGTGTTTTGTATCCTCAGAATTTAACTGCAAATACATTATTTTTGTTTTGATGTTCAAAGTTAAATTTTTATTCCTTATGGATTGGTTCAGTATTCAAGATGAATATAATAAACACACTTAGCTATTGTCTGTTATTGTATCTAAAAATATGATAAGTGTACACATTTAATGTTGTTTTAGCTGGACAAGTGTTTTTTTAATTTTGTCTGAGGAAAAATATTTATATCATTTTGACATTTTTTTGGTTTCGTTTTCCACATGGTTATCATAAAATTAGAATGGTTATAAACTTAGAACCGTCAAGAATCTTTAGGGATAACATAAAATATGCAGTGGCACAATATGGTCAAGTTTGGCTGTTTATTTTCTTACTGTATCATTCACATAAAAGTATTCATTAATAATATTCCTAAAATAATTTGTTGGTTGTACTCTGTACTCTGTACATATTCATGTTCTTAGTGGAGTTGTCTATGGTTTGAAATTCAAATGTTTTTTTACATATAAATAGTATATGCTGTGAGTTGTGGATGTGTTGTCTCTTCCTAACACCAATACTTGAGAATTGACTTTAACAATACTTTCTTTCTTGAAAGACATAAGATGGACAACCTAGGAGTTTACTACTTGTTGCATTTTGTGAATAGGAGAAATATGTTCTTTATAATTTTATACATTAAGGGATTTCTAGCGGATCACGCCATAAAGGTTTAATACTTCAAAACAATGCCAGTGTTAGAGATTTCTGTAGATGCTTGTAAAGAGAGCATGCATCAAGGTAGCTCAAAGAAAGGGAGCTTGAAATTATATTTGCTTGTCTACCTCCAAGCTGACTGTTGATGGCCCTGGGTCACAATTTGTCATATGGCTTAAACTGCACATCTCTTGAACATGGCCGTGTCCATTCTCTCTTTTTTTAATATTCACACACAGGTTTCCAACTTTTCAGCCCTTACTGCACAATCAACTCTGAGTTCTAAATTTCATATTATTCATCTTCAGAAGTGTCTGCATTCTGTGCATCATTTCATGGGACTTGCTTTGAGATCCCTAGCTTTCCTTCGTAACTTGAAGTCTTTCAGTTTGATTCATGTTCTTGATTCGTCAATGTACCAACCTTCAATTTCCCAACAAAAATGGTTTTTTCTTGTCAAACTGTACATTGGATTGTTTGATATGAATGCTGGATGAGATGCATGAATTTGAAAATTATTCTGAACTGCTTCCTATTATATATGCACCTTCATGCTTCACTCTCTATCCATTTTTAGTTCTGCAGACTTGTAATTTTTATAAATCTATGTTAATAGTTACTGAGCAATTAGATTTGTTGACAGATTAAGTCTCGAGTGGCAGGTCTACATTTCTAGAAAGCATTGTCTGCGTAAAACATTTGTGTCTGTGAAAGGCATTTATTACCAGGTTAGTGTGATCTACATGATTTGATAACATGAGTTTATTTTGTTTCTGGCAACTGCTTGTGAGAAACATAATGACTTGCTATTTAATAAACTGCTACTGAGATCCTTCAATTTTCTTGAAATTTACAGGCAGAAGTAGAAGGTCAGACTGTAACATGGCTTACACCACATGTTCTACATCAAGTTCTCCCTAGTGATGTTGATTTTCGTGTCATGCTGACATTTGTAGAGTTTTATGAGGTTAATTTCTGCTAGAATTACGATTTTTGGTTCTTGACTATGTGGGGCTCATATATCTTGATAATTATATTTTGAATTTGTTTGCATATTGTTCATGCTATTAAGGGTGTACGGAAATTTTTGTAAAAACAAAATAGACTTGAATATCTTTCCACGGCTTTTCGTGACAAGTTGACACTTGACAGTAAATGGATTTCTTTGGTGTCTTCTATGATGTGCGTGTATCATTAAAAAAATCAAGAGACTGATTTGGATTTGATTTTTTGATTTGCAGACATTGATGGGATTTGTAAATTTCAAACTTTATAGCTCCATTTTATTAAAATATCCACCAGTGCTTGATCCACAACTGGAAGCAGCAGCAGCAGGTTTTCTTTTAATTTCATAAGAAAATAATCCCAAGCTCCTTAAGTTAATATAAATCACCTCTAGAAGTTAGAATAAGCTTTTCCAAGACACTAGATATAGATTATATTTATATGTATGTCTTTTATGGAAATGTGATATTAAAACTATTCTTCTTTCTAATATTTGTAGAATTGTATGCAATGGTCAAGGGCCTTGCTTCAAATACAGCAATCCTCCAGGAGGAGGATTCTTCAGATGCAACTTTCAGTAATAACAATATCGAGTCTGAGGTAAATGAGCTGGAACAGAAAGAGAAAAGGTTAGCAGAGTCACAGGCAAGATTAGCATTGCTTCAGCATCAGCTTTCAACAATGGACAAAGAAACAGATGCAACTAGTGACTGGAAGCATGAAGACATGTCAATTCAAGCTAAAGAGCAAACTGGTGATGGGGAAGATGAAGATGAAGATGAAGAAACAAAGTTCTGCAGGACTCTTTTTAAGGGTTTGAAATTCTTCTTGGGTCGTGAGGTGCGGTTTCTGTTCTGATCTGTATGTAATATGGTAGTAGTTGCCCTTTGAAACACACATGAATCTGCATTGGCACAATTCAATAGCTGCAAAGGAATATACTTCTGGGCAGACTTGACTTATTTTTTCAAAATCGTATGGAATGATTCTAGGACTGTAGATGTGATTGGTGTATGATAATAATGTCAACACCAACGAATGCCTGCCTTTTAAACAGTACCAGTTTGACTACAAGCTGAGACAAAGTTAAAATGTATAATGACGACCTATAACTGTGGTCAAATCACGTGGGACAATGAAGTGAATAAGACTCTTTTCCACTTCCCTTATTATTAAATTTTACCTAAAATGGTTGAACTTTTTCCTGGAATATGGGGAACTTTTGGGTTTCTGTATTCTAGGGAATGATTTAAAATGTTCATTTGATGAACACTTGTAACAAATACTAATTACATCTTGTAGGATTTAATCTAAGTTATCGGTTTGTGTTTGACGGTTCGTTTCACAGGTTCAGGCAATTTTTTGTTGGGGGTCTGGTTCGTTTTGGGTTCGTCAATACAAAAATATGTAAAAACTAGACATATATACATATTTACAGCATTGATTAAGTTAAAATACATCTCCGTGCTAACAGTCGAATAAGATAGCCAAATACACCACCATTTAAAAGTCAAATATTTGTCAAACTTGATTATTATGATATACATTAAGGCTCAAAAATAATAATGTCAAGTGTCAACAATCAGCCATCATTGATGAAATATCAAATGGGTTATCAAAAATATAATCCTCCATGGTAAATTAGAAGAACCACAAATAATGCCACTGGCACTGGCACTAGCATTGGCGCTAACACTCTCATGCTCACTTGGTAGCTCAGAGTCATCATCAACTTCAAGTGCAGCAAAGTGGGAAGTGGCAGCATCCAAGTCAGTACACTATGGCTGGATATCCCACTTCTTTGTCTCCCCTTTTTTGTAGGCACTTTATTTGTTTATAAGGAGCTGCAAGTTTGAATGCACAAACACCAAGTCCTCCGCCTTTTTTTGAGTGTAGTCTATAATGCATTATTGAGTGGATGAAGGAGAATGTGCTTCAATTCCTCTCAGATGAAGATGAACTAGCAACCTATCAAGACAAAATTAGAGAGTTACAAAATTTAAAAATTTAAATGAAAAAATTAAAATATAAATAAAACTTAAAAAGATAAAAGTTTTTTTTAATAAAATTTGCGATAAATTTTTTATCACAATAGGTTGTAGGTGCATGTATGATTCTCCATGCTAGATCAACCAATTATGAGTATAGAACACAAACTTGTCCCAAAGAGCATCAAGACCACAATTGTTGGAGCATGCAAAACCCATGAACTCAGCCGTCACTGCATCCCACATGTCATGATTCTAAAGAGTTTGCAAAGTGCTGTACCCATAGCAACTTCAGGATCTCTATATGGGGGAACTCTTGTGCCAACATAAAGGAGCTGAGAACAACATTTTTTAGGACAAAATGCAAAGGCAACAAGATGCGACAGAGTGATCATTTTTTCCCATCTCTCTACCGAGATTTGGTATAGTTCTTTGAAGAAATTTTCTTCAGGATCTTGCTCTTTTGCATTTATGATTACTTTCATCCTCTTATCATTGAATCAATGACATCATACACCTCACCAAAACAAGGCCTATCCTTGTTAGTATAATAGATCTTGCTCATGTACTCAATGCGATCCCAACAAATATCATCTAGGATCATTCGCTTAACCCTTGTTGTGCTAGGTAGCTTCCATGTGAACCAATTTGGGCCGATACCATGTTAGAGAGAGCCTCATGAACCTCTAGAAGTTGGGAGGCAAAACGGGTCTCAACAACCTATTTCAAAATCAAAATAAAAAAAATTAAATTTACAAAAATCAAAATTAAAATAGAACTAAAAAATTTACTTAAATAAAACGTACTTATTAATTATCTTACCTTTAGCAACTTCAATCTTGAGAATGTTCTAAATATGCTTCGTATATGTTGGTGACAAAAATTCGGATCTTTTCAGCATGAGTGTACAACTATTTGATTCATTCAATTTTGTGCCATTTTTTAGTAGCATTATGTTTAGGGAGTGGACAACACAAGGTGACCATAAAATGTGTTCACAACATTCCTGAATCAATAAACCAACAACCCTACAATTTTTGGCATTGTTTGTTACAACTTGCACAATATTTCTAAGGCCCACTTCCTTAATGGCTTGGTAAAGAATGTTAGCAGAAAATGCACCATCCTTCACCTCTCCTTTACGATCTAGTGCTTTCAAAAACATTGCCCTTTTAGGGACATTGCAATAATATTGATCAATGGGCATTTTTTTGCATTTTCCATCCACCCTTGTTTCAACCCATGAATCCTTTATGGGCTTCAAGGAGTCCTCTACATATTTCACCTCTTTTTCAAATAAGTTAATACCATAACCTAGGCCCTTGTATCCCTTTGGATCCTCATTAATTGATTTCACCATTTTTTGCCAATATGGTGAGCGAACAACCTTGAATGCCAATCCAGTCACATAGACACGTCTAGCTATGTCTTGGTCAGAAATCTCTCTAGACTCATTGGGAAGTGTTGTTTCCAAGAGTCTGTGATCTATTATGTGTAAAGGTCACTTGTTGTTCTTCAGGTATGGATAAAAATGGATGGCCCTCTAGAGGTTGAAGATGAGAAGGCGGTGGAGGGGCCTTCATCCCTTTTGATCCTTTCTTAGTCTTCAGCCAAGGATTATTTACAGCTTTTTTCCCTTTTTGCCAATATGGTGAGCGAACAACCTTTAATGCATCCATTCACATAGACACGTCTAGCTATGTCTTGGTCAGAAATCTCTCTAGACTCATTGGGAAGTGTTGTTTCCAAGAGTCTGTGATCTATTATGTGTAAAGGTCACAAGTTGTTCTTCAGGTATGGATAAAAATGGATGGTCCTTTGTAGGTTGAAGATGCAAAGGCGGTGGAGGGGCCTTCATCCCTTTTGATCCTTTCTTAGTCTTCAGCTAAGGATTATTTACAGCTTTTTTCCCTTTTTGCTTGGTCTGCTTTTGCTTTCTCTTCAATATATGCAAAGACTTGTTTTTCTAAAAGGCCTTCATCATTTGGGCAGGGACAAAATTGGATGCCTTGGTTAGGGATAAAGCACAAATGGCATTTCACTTGATTGTATTAGCTCGAATATCTTGCTTTGCAATGACCACAAATTCAAGTATAGCTTTTGTTGCATAGAAGTTGTACCATTTCAGCATATTGTCAAGGGGAGAGTGTGGTTTTTTTTTGAAGTGTGGTTGGCACCCAGGGCTAGAAATAGTTGTTATTGTAAATACCTAAGACAACAATTTCAATTTACAGCATATTCGAAACAAACCGAAAAAAAAAAACTTCTAAACATAACAAGAAAGTTCATTTGTAAAAAAAATGTAAGAAGACAAACCAAAAATTTCAAAAATCCAACTATTTTGAAGAAATCTTCCTCTACTATCTCTTTGATAACAAACCAACACTTGCAAACGCATAGAAATAGCATGACAACCAACTTGGAGCATTCAGTGATCAATCTTCACTTCTATTCATGCAATGGCAAGAAAGAAAATAAGCCCAGCAATGGAGGAAAAATATTTGAGTTTTCCATTCACAATATGAAAAAGAGATGTATTGTATGGCAAAATTTAGGGTTGGGGGGTGAATTCACCTTTTTGCATTAAAAAACAACCACAAGCTAGAGAAGTATCACAAGGCATGACACCAATATCATCAATGAGGTTAATTGTAGGTAGAGAGGAAGATGACTCTAGCACATTAACTGAGAAGTGAGAACTTACAGCTCAAAGCTTGTTTGAAGATTGTTAAAGTTTTAAGTGCATCTTATATCTCTTGTATAAGCAGTAGAAGATGCATACTGCCTGTTTCAAGTTTTAAAATAATAACTTGAGTTGTTAAATTTTAATGTTGAAGAATCTTATTAATGAGTAGAGATGTTAAGGCCCCCCAAAAATTGGTGATCTCCATATGAGATATATTGGGCACCCATCAGCTCCAGTGAGGAATTATAAAGTGGTAATATTATAGAAAATATCATAAAGAAATTTGACAGAGGCATTTTATTTTATTATATTTATATAGTTATTAAGAAAAAAATTTATGCCACTATGAATCAGTAGTTTTCCTTTTTTGAAAAGCAATTGAGGGCCTTTAAGTTATTTTAAGCCTCGCAAAAATGTTACCTGATAGTGATACTATTGCTTGCAACAGGTTCCCAGAGAGTCACTACTTTTTGTGATTCCAGCATTTGGTGGCATTGCATCGTGGGATGGTTATGGAGCTCCTTTTCAAGAAACTGATGAAAGCATTACACATCAGGTTCTGAGTGACTTGAATCACACACCCTCAATTAGAGTGGATTAATTTGATAAATAAATTTGTCCTGCATTAGCTGGAAATTACTGGTAGTTTTCCATATTATCTCTGTTAGTTCTTTCAATACATTCAAGAATATTTGTATGTGTTGTTCTGTCAAGTTCTTGACTTGCTGACCGTGTTGAGCAGATAGTGGATCGGCCAACTCAGGGTCATAAATATTTATCTAGGGACTATGTTCAACCTCAGTGGATTTATGATTGTGTCAATGCACGACTTATCTTACCCACAGAAGATTACATGGTCGGAAGGTACATGCAATATTAATTGTTTGAGTCTAGAAGGTTTAACAAATCTTTATATTTTGTACCTGATTTCCTGATAATGATATCTGTAAATATGGTCTTCATTTTTTCTTTTGCACTGTGTTAGAACTTCCTGAAAATTGTTAGTAAGAAAGCTATGAAGTGACAAACTTGGTCACCGCCAACTATTTTATGTTCATCAGATCACATGATTCTAAACAGTTTGCTGAGATAAGTGTACACATCATAAGTTTAGGACTCAGATGTGGCAGCCCAAAATAGGACTTGGACTCAGGACTCAGCAAAAAAAAAAAACTGTAGTTTTACAAAAAAAAGAATAAATTGAAACCAGTTGACAACTTTAAACTTATTTGTGTAATTCCACTCCTAGACCCCCTCATTGTAATCAAATTTCTTATATGATAAGAGATCCCAATAATTAGTGGGGTTTTGGGAGTGAAGACCCTAATGGGTTTGAGGGGCAGCAATGATAAGCTGCACAAGGTTTTAGATGCGAGCAAAACCCAACAATAGACGGGGTTTGGGGGCTATGTCCTTGAGAATTTTTATTTTGGCCCTTTTGTTCCTGCCCAAATGCTTGTCTTCTCCACTCCTTCCCTTTCTATTTCACTGTTCAAACCTGAAATGGACGAGTTCAAGCCAAAATATGAATGAAAATAAAATCTCATGTTTTTGTTGTTTTGAATTGCCTAGGTGGACCCAGTAGTCCACACCCAAAACTCATGAGTCTGAGTCTGGGACTTGGAGAGTCTTGGGGTGAGATTTGGGTGAGTACTCCTAGAACTCTTCCGGACTCGCCACGTGAGTCAGTGACGAGTGGGCTCAGCCAGAGATAGGACTTGTGAATCTTGCGAGTTTTGATGAGTACTCACAGAGTCCTAAAACTATGGTACACATTAATATATATTTTTAGCAAAAGTTTAAAAATCTAATATATAATTTCAAGAGTGCAATATATTAATATAACTGACAAAGCTTTGATCCTCTCAATTTACTCCCTATGTATGGTGGAAATAGAATGAGAAGGTTGTTTTTTGTGACAGGTACCTCTAGTTAAATGCCAACATTGACTGAATAATTATATGACATAAATTCTTTCTTATAGTTGTTTTTTCCTTAATCTCAATGTCTGAGGGAAACTGCAGAACAGTAAGATTTGAAAAGGTAGTTATTATTCATTCTTAATGTCATTCCAGCTTTAAAGTTAAGCATGTCCTTGTCGCAGGGTTGGTGCCCAGGGATCCCATGTAGCATTGGCGATCCCTACTTTTTTGTTGAGGACCGGACTTTTCCTGAATCCTAGCAAGTGCTCCTCACTCCTAACAATATAATGTCCCTTCTTATCTTAAACGATAATTCTTACTCCAAAATGATAATAACTTAATCAAACCTAAGAAATTCAAGATAATAATTAGATCAACAAATCAGAGCACAATCCTCAAAATCAATCATTTTGTGAATTCTTTGGGAATCGACTTGCTCGGAGCATGAAAAGGTCCCTGTACCTTCCAATTTATAACCCCATAGCCTAAAAGGGTTATCATTCCAACTTCTAGCCCCAGAGCATGAAAGGGTTTTTGTCCTCACAATTCCTAGCCCCAGAGCATGAAAGGATCACGTCCTTCCAACTCCTGCAAAATACTTCCTCCAATTCAAATTGTTTGTTTGGTGAATTTGTGATTAATGCTGATTGATATATCTTGATGGATTGACTAGTTAATGTTTGAATGAATATCAATAGTTTATGCTTGAACAGTTGATGTTGGAATGATGGATGTTTGTATGTTTAATTGATTGAACGAATTGATAATTCATGATGGTGATTTGCTGATTGATTGTTTGGTTGATTTGATAATGGATGATTGCTTCTATGGATTCATAAGTGATGATTGAATAAGTGCTGATTTGATGTGTTGGTGAGTGATGATTGATAAGTGATCCTTGAATGCTTGGAATAATTCTCCTTTATTGGTGAAAGGGTCATCACCTTTCATAAGAATTGAGTCACCACCCTACATTGCTGCCTTCTGAGAATAATAAATTATTATCCAAATTGATCTATCTTGCATGTCCTCAAATGAAACCTTCCTCCCTTTATATCTTCCAATGTGAGGGAGGAGTCACACCTCTTCATCATGTCTACCCTTTGCAAGAGTCCCAACCTCTCACAATCACCACTCTATAGAGTACAACCTTTAATAATTCCGCCCTTTGAAATAGTCACATTTTTATTTTCTTTGCATTCCTTTCTATTAATCCTTGATTGATATGCTCAACTGTTTCTTCCTTCCTTGCTTGATGATCTCCTCCCAAAGAAATGATCTCCTGTTTGTATCTTATTCTTGGGGGAGTCACTACCTTTCATGATTTTTACCTTTTGAAAGAATCACGATTATTTGTCCTTAATTGCTACTAATTTTTTTGGAGGGATTGGATGTGGATGGAGAAGCCATATTTTTGGATGATGTAGTGTTGTAAGGTAATACGAGAGTGGGAACAAGGTATAGAATCTTGGAAAGTGGGATGCAAAAGTCAAAAGGTGAACCAAGGAAAGGTGCTTTTCCAAAGGAGAAGTGTGAGAACTCTTCCCTCACTCCATGTTTTATTAAATTTTTGTGGGGCCAAAATCCTTTGCAAGAAGAGAGATGTGATATGAAAGGATCATGAAAAGTCGAAGCATGATAAATATAATGGATTTTTGAAATATTTGTAGCAGCATCGCGTAATGTCTAATCCACATCTACAAGGTCAAACCTACACAAGGTTAGATCCAAAACTGTGGAAGGAAACTTGCAGTTAAAATTTTTGACCCCAATTATAGGGAAATAGGTTCTGAGGTGAACAACAGTCTTTTTCGCTGCCACTGCCAAGAGGATCCTTTTAGGTCCAGAGGGGGATGCTTTGATATTACCAGTGATTATATGTAGAGTTTGAGAAAATGTTTAAACTGGAGGCAAGAATTGAGTGTTGGATTGATCAAGAAAATGTGAATTCAGCTGTTCATATTTTTCTAGAGAAGTTCAGGAACAACTTGAGCTGGTATCCACTATTTATATTTGTTCTTTCGACTTAATAATGTAAAGGTAGGCAAGCAATTTCCACTATCAAGCTGGTTTTTTCCTTCAGATGGTTTTCTATTTCAACTGCTATCATTTCCAGCATGTAATTTTCTGTTTTTTAACAACATTCACATTTTTGCAATGCTTGCCATATGATAAATCAAGTAGAAAAATGTTAAAATATATATTGATTTGTTTATTCACTACAGATTGAGGGTTTATGGATCAGCTAAGCCTGAGAAGTGCCCCTATTGTAAAGGTGAAAAAGGTACTATGCCTGTGGTAAATTAAGAGACCAGTATAAAGGAAATTAAGTGTAGTTCAAAGGTGGATTCTAGATTGACTTGCACTACAAAGAAGCTTAATTTTTGTCTATTGGCACAAGAAGAAAAGGGACAATCAAAATTGTTTGGCTTTAAGATTCAAGTCAAGCATGTCAATGTTGATGCATTTTTTGATTCTTGTTTGCAAAGTAATCTTATATCTCAAGATTTTGCTGGAAATATTGATCTGGGAACTTCTCAACTTGCTATTGGTTGGATCAAAGAAGCTGTTGATTTGCTTGTGAGTAGACAATGTAGATAGATGTTTGCTAGTAACCCCAAGTTTTTGATGAAGTTGTGAATGCTGTGCCTTTGGATGTGAATGGAGCAGTATTTGGTAGCTCCTATATGTTTGACAAAGCCGTTTATTATTGAAGGGCAAGCAGGTATTGATTGATTGTAGGTGGACAAAGCTTTATCATGTTTTCTTAAAAATGAAAATAGTAGCCTTGGGTCTTGAATCTTCACATGGATGTTGAGGGAAAGCACAATGACCATTCCTTTTGAGGCGGTGAGAGAATGGTGATCAAGTTCTATAAAGATTAAGCTTTCTGACTTTAGAGAATCATTCAGATGAATGGATACAAGTGTTTTGTGGATCTTGGTTGGAGTGGTGTAAGGTGTGGTGCCAGCCATATCATCCATTGAGGAAGAGCAGTCCTCTTATTTTGAGCCTTCATGGCTTTTTGGAACCAAATACATACGTATTGGGGATATATGGTCCAGAAAAGATTAGAGAGATATCATGCCAATAAGGTTTGCAACTCAAGAAAACACTTTTGGCAAAGGTAGAAGAATATGAACATCTTTGAGTAGGCTCGTAGTTGAGGAAACTAAGAAAAGAGTGTTTCTGGCTTTTGAATGAAACTTGGAGTTTTAGACAAGTGATGGTTTCTTCCTAAGGATAAGCTATGTTTTGTCAATGGCTATTTTGTAACTGATAGGTTCGTTTCGTTTTCAGCCCATGAGGGCAAGCGTAGTTGCTTTATGGGATAGAAAATGATTGTGGTATTTGAATTTCCTTAATCAATTGGCTTCCTCCAGCTTACAAGGTTATGTTTTTATTGTACAGCATGAGATATTATTGTATACCTGAAATATTGATTGAAGAAGCATGTAGTTGGGATTAGAACGATTTCTAATGAGTTCATAGTTCCAATAGTCCATATTTTAGGATAGTTTAGAATTAGGAGGTGTTTAGGTAGTTTGCAAGAGATCTTACGGATCGAATAAGTTAGAAAGATCCTTAGTACTCTTGTCTCTCAAAATGGAGATACTTTTCTTTTTTTGATTGCACTAATATTAGAAAGATTGGGTGCATGCTAGAAGAATTGATGACTTCTCGTGTCAAGATAGTGTCACACTCCTTTGGCTTATTGCACAATATTGATTGGTTTTCTTTGGTTTGAATGTTAATGACTGAAGTTGTTAGTTTAAAGACTTTAACACCATTTTTACCATTGACCTTAAGATATAATACTTTACTTTTTCCTATCTTGGTACAGTAGAGTTCTTCCATGTTATCTTTCAGCTTTTGTTAATAATGGAGTGGAGCATTACTCATCAGAGTATGATATGGGCATAAGCAGTTTTGGGTTGAATGTGTTATGTTCAAAGGCTTTTTCACAACTCTCATGAATAACTTGGCAAAATCTGCAAGTTTCAATTTTGGACTTCGCAGCTCTCTTGAAGTTGGTTTTATCTGAACTTTGTAGCTCCTGTAAATTTGGACTTTATGGCTGAGTTAACAACTCTGCTTGTAGCTCTTGCGAATTCACTATTTACATCTCATAGCACAACTCTTGCGAAGGATACTAGAAACCATATCTTGCAACACATGCGAGCACACTAACTGCCAGCTTGTTGGGTTCCACAATCACCACATGACAGGCCATGTCTTTGTAGAGACCCCCTTTCTTGCGCAAAACTTCATATTTTTCTTCGAGCAAGTACCAAGAAAAGAAACAAATAAGTGGTTCACAAATGGTCTTGTAATCACTTGTTCTTTAAACAATGTTCTAATATATTTAAAGTAGCTGAACACTTCCTTTCCCTTTCCCACGTACTCGTATCCATGTATTGGATATTGTATATGATATGATATTCTTGGATATGACACATACACATTCAATAGGAGCCCTTATTTGGGTTATAATAATATCTGATATGTCTGGATACAATACTACATTTTTTGTTGCCATATCCAGTTCAGCTTCATAAATATTAAATAAGCATTCAATGCAAAAATATAACATTAAAATAATTTGTTCACATATATGTATTTAAATCACTAAAGAGTTAAAGACATATAATATAATAAAATAAATATTATTAACTAATTTTTTAAAAGCCAAAATATATATAATAAATATTCTGGGTTATGTTCTATGATTTTAGATATACAAATAATTGAATATTCTCTTTTTTTGAGAACATTGACGTCATTAGTGGGTTCATTAGAACCACAAGAAGGTCTACTCTGAGTCCCACTAACAATAGCTGCACTAAGCAAGTCTTATGTAGCAGCTTTGTGCTTCCCATCCTTGATCAAGACGAGTAAAGCTGTGCATGAAATTCATCCAAATCTGCTCCCTGTAATTCTCTAGCTTGTGTGAGAGTAGACACAAGTTGGAATGCACCTGCACCAACTCTCAACTTTTTTCGCTGCAAACTGATTGTATGTAACTGACTGGGTAAAAGAGTATGTGCTCTAGTTCTGCTGAGCTAAATAGGAACTTGCAACTTGTTGAGACTTCAGACAAATTCAATGCAACATTTAAAATTTAGTTGCCAAAGAAAAGTAAGAAAGCTAAAAAAAATGCATATGATATGATATTCTTGGATATGACACATGCATGGCAAGAGGTTGGAAAAAATGGATCATTGGTATCTAGGTACCACCATGTATGAGAGCCCTTGTACTTGTCCTGAAATCCCCAAATTCACCCATGACTATGTCTTGTACATTTGGATTATGGAACAGCCTAGTGAATGCTGCTTTATGCTCTTTGCAAACTTCAACTTCCCTATATGGTGGCACTGGCCTTGAAAATGAGCTATCACTATGCTATAATACTTAAGAATCAAGGCAAACGCTAGGAGATGCAAGGGGGTGTTATCTTATTCCACTGTCAACTAGAGGTTTTAGCACTTGTTTAAAATATGTTTCCAAGGTGTCTTTCAACATTGAGTCAATATTGTCCTATATCTCACCCAGATATGGTTAATTCGTATTGGTGAATTTGATGAGATTAATAGAACTCAACAGGTTCCACCACAAATCACTGTTTAGGATTGCTTCTTTGGCCTTTGGGTTCTTTGTGTTGCCTTCATTCATTCCAAATCTTGTTGATTGCCATGACACTCAATGCCTTTCACACCTTCTCAAGTTGTCTCAAGATGTGTGTGTGTAAGGTGAATTGAGTCTCAGCAACCTTACATGGTGCTAAAACAGATAAACGAATAAAAAAGTAGCTGATGTAAGAAGTAAAATAAATATTGAATAATGTAGATTAAAATTAAAAACTTGAACTTAAAAGTAAATAAAAAATAAAATATTGAAATTTCATTAACTTACCTTTCACATTTCTAACTTGGGGAAGGACTTGAAGTTAGCTTTTTACATGACAATTAATCACAAACATTTGAATTTCATCAGCAAGAATTTTGATTTGTTTTATCCACTTGATGTGTGTGCTAAGCTTCTATGTCATCAAGTTGAGTGAGTAAACATCATACGGTGTCCAAAATATTTGCTTGTTTCTTGTCTCAACCATCAACCTCCAACTTTTTGGCATTGTTTGTTATGACTTGGATAATAATTTAAGGTCTCATTGTCTTAATGGATTCCAAGAGGATGCTGGTAATGAATTTTGCAACCTCAACTTGCCCTTCACAATCAACCAAAGAAACGAGAATCGGAATCGGATCGGAATCGGCAAGGCCGAATTGAATCGTGAATTGGCCATGAATCGGAATCAAATCGGCCACGAATCGGAAAATTTAAAAAACCCTTGAAATTTAGAGATTTTAACAATTTAAAACTTATTTCATGCACCCTTTATTGAATATAACTTAAACACACTATAACATCATCAAATAGAAGCTAATATACATAAACAAGGAACATAAATGATAAATCCATCACATACATTACACGTAAAATGTAAATTGTAGCTAAAGTAAATAGAAATCATAGGATCGTAATGAGTCAAATTATAGAATGTATGTAAGATGAAGATCCATAAAACTAAATCGTTTCATAGTATGAATCTATGATGCTTGATCATTGATCAATGCCAAATGTCAAAGTCTTCATAACTAGATCTTAGGTAGTCTTTGTTGCTGGCTGTTTTCAAGTCCCTAGGTCCGGCAAATGAGGTTTGAATGATTTTGGCCTGTTGGGAAGTCATGTTTGTTTGGGATTTGGGCAAGAGCTAAGCTAAGTTTGTCATAGAGATGGGGTCGAAACCAAGTGATTTGTGATAAAACGAGTTAAAACGAGTTAAAACCCTTTGAGAATCCTTTTGCCAGCTTCAGTTTGACCTTAGAAAGCCATGATGGATTGTGGGAGGTAACCCTGCTAAAGGCTTGTTGAATCCTGAAATTTGGTTAAGTCTGGAATTTTCAAAATCTAGAATCTGCATCTTAACTCCTATGAAGTTGGAACCTATCTCAAACATCCTGAAGTATATATATTTTATAATTTATACAAATATAACTTAAAGTATAAGAAATTAAATAAATCAAACTTATACTTAAATGTTATATTTGTATAAACTTACAACAAATAGGAAAGGCAAAAAAAAACATTGATAATATTTGTGTTTTTTAAAAATTTGACTTGACTTTTTAGCAATCCGCCGATTCATGGCAATTTATGGCATCCGATTCAGGCGATTCATGTCATGAATCGCCGATTCAGCCCAAAAAATCAGCGGTTCCGATTTCCGATTCAAAAAAAATCGTTTTCTGTGAATCGAATCGTGAATCGCCCGATCCAGGCGATTCATGGGCGATTCTCGGAACTTTGCAATCAACCACCCTAAGAAACATTGTTTCTTTAGTTCACATTGCAATGATATTAATTTGTTGCTTACTTTTTGCAGTCTTTCCATCTATTTAGAAAGGATGGACACTCTTGTTTTGGCCTATGAATCCCTATTTGGTTGCAATGACGTGCCTACAAGCTTTCTTTGCTGGGTTAGTGAGGTGTTTATAGATTTTTATGGCTAGGGCCTATATAAATTATGAGTGCCTCTTTAATTCCTCTGATCATTTTCAGTTAGTAAGGTGATCTAATGAGGTTGAAAGGAAGCCCATTGGTGTAAATATAATGTGCACTATGCTCATTAGCATTGTGTCTAGCTTCATTTTGAAATGTCCTTTTCTATGGGCCTGCGTCTTTTGTTCTTTTGTGGGAAAGAAGGGCTATTACCTCCTTTGGAAGATGGTGTCACACGAAATGGATGTGTGTCAACCACTCTTAGAGTAGTGGAGGATGGCCCTGGAAGTGGTTAGCAGGATCCTTTATTGGTCAAGGATAAGATTTCAATCTACTTTTCTCAGATTCACTATGTGCTTACTTTTGCACTTTGATATATGTAAGGATATGCTCATTTGGCAACTCATTTTGGTCAACCCGCCACGAACTTTGATTCATTGGTTGATAATTGCACACAAATGGACTCTCCCTTGACTATAGGAGCTCCCATATTCATCTTGTACTGAACATAACTCTACCTCTAGCAAGCTACTCAATCATAGCCACATGTTGCCACAGTGGTGATAATGGTCAAATTTGGAAGCCATAATCGACTATTGGCCCTACTAAGGTAGAACTCCTAGCCATTGTAAAGTACAACTTCCTACATGGATTAAAATAAACAAATGCTAGGGAAAAGTTACAAAAAAAATAAATTCATTAATGCAACCATAGGATACCATTACTTTTGTTAAAAAAAAGGAAAAAAAAAAATATAACCCTAGGCCAAAAAAAACAAAAAAAAAATATATCATTTTTTAAAATGAAAAATTCAAAAAAGTCTATTTAGGAAAATAAGTTTTTAAAAAAATTATAAAATCTAACTCTTTTTTTACCTCAAATGAATGATTCTCCTCGATAGGAACTTTCTGACCTCTGTAAAACCTACCTAACACTCTTTGACGTGTAGGAATAGTGCCTTCACAATGGCTGAAAACCCAAAAACTAGCAACCATGGGCAATTAGTAGAAATTGAGTTTTGGATCAGTGGGTAATGAGAGGTAGGAATGTGTTTACATTTGTGTTATGTGTGTTGTTAACTTGTTAGTGAATTAAAACTAAGTTTTTAGAGTTATACAGGGCGGGCTGGAATTTTTAAGAATTTTTTTTGAGTTTTTTTAAAATTCTTGAAAGAAGCAAATTGTAGACTTTGTTCCCACCCAGTTTCACTTGGGGAACAGTTCAGGCTTGGCCATTTGGTCGAGGACATCTTAGATGTACCTTGGCTGAATAGTCACACCTGGGGCTGGCCCCAAGCTGGATCTGAATCTGGATAAAAATCCAGTCCAGACCAATTTGGATTCAGCAGGGGATCCAACAGACTCGACAAGCAGGGTCAAATCATATCTAAAATAGTTCTTCTGTATAACAAGAATGTGTATAACCAAGAAAAGATTGATCTCTATTGAAGAAGAGGCCTATTATAGTACAAAAGGCTATAAATAATGGTGTGACCTATAAGTGTAATTTAAACAAAGAAAAATAAGAGTTATTAATCCCTGTAGCACAAGGACAAGGAAGGTGGTACACTGAATACTTCCATCAGACATACCCTTTCAAAGGACAGGGTCTCACTTCCATTGATGATGAGAACATTCCCACTGTCCCCAATGTGCAACATCAACCTCAAAGAGCCAGAGTCGTTCTGCTCAAGATAGAATGAAAGGGAATCATCTTCCCATTCATTGCACTCAAATTAAATATTCTCTTCATCTCAATAACCATAGATTAAAACCTCAAAGAGTCAGCACTCTGGAAGAATTTTGTGCTCTTTCACTTGGCTTTTTCAACCCTACCCCTCTTGGAAATCCATAACAGCTTCTCCTGATAGCTACCCACATTTCTCTCGCCACAATTCCCACCCAAATTTTTCACCAGACACTTTTTTTGGTACTCTCAGTTCAGAAATGACAACTCCATACAATGTATCCTTATCTTTCCTTCCCGAAACACCAAAATGCTGCCTTGCTCAGAACCAGTACTCAAGCTCAACAATATAATACAACCAGTGTGACCAGCTGCAAGCCTTCAATGATACTCCCAAGGCTAAAAAAGATCTGGAAAGCGTTATTGGTACTCTAGCAATGAAGATCAAGGCTAATGGCCACAAAATGCTCACTGTTCAGAGCTGAATACTCCATTTAGTGGCCAGTAACAAGTTGTTTGTCTCCAGCCAGCAATATCAACATTACAAGGTCTTGATTGTTGAAGAGATCATCTGGAAGAACCGAGCGAAGAAAAGATGTGCCAAAGTTCTTCAACCAAGGGGTTTTGTCTGCCTTCCTCTAAAAGGCATAATATGGAGACTTTCAATCCACTCAGCAAGAGAGGAACACCTAGTGCCTGCTTCATGCTAGACCTGAACCCCCTTCTACTGAGTGAATTCTGTACTTTTGAAAAGAACCCATGAGAGATTCAAGCAGCGGATCTAATGACATTCAAGCAGAGTGCTGCCCGGCTCACATTACTGTAATACTTATACTATCAGTTATATTCCATACCACCATTTAACTTTTTGTTGACTATCTGAAAAGTCTCCTTTGCATATGATTGAGAACTTATTTACAACTAGGATTCATATATTATTAGTATTATATTCTATTTTAGCTTACCAATCTTACTTGTTCTATTGTTTTCTGTCAGATCATCTTAGATTTTCACACATTTCTATTTTTGTTTTATAGGATAAATTAGACGAGTGTACAATATCCAAGCTAATGGATCCCAGTGGGCTGAGTCCTGAAAAGGATAACATTATGTTAGGAATGCCAATAAGTGGTTTCAAACTCTACGCACTTGTTACCCAACTCATTTAGTGATTTCTTGGCACTAGATGGAAGAGGAAGATGAAGTGTGTCAAATATGGTTTGTCATATAGTAATTGTAGAGCTTAGTGAGTTGATGGTTTTGTTTGCAGGATACTTTGCATCATTTTTCATAAGAAATGCTAATTTTCAGTTTGTGGGAGTTGCAAGGTGGGTTATGAATTGAGCTGCAAAGCCTAAGTTTGTTGAAATATTTGCAGGAGCTGCTAACTCCAAAATTGTAGCTTGCAAATCTTGTCATTTGGCTTGCAAGATCTTAGATAAGCAATGGAATCCTGAAAATACAACCCTAATGTACTTATGCTCGAGTCAGATTTACAGTGACTATCAAGCACCGCAAGTTGTAGGAAAGAAAAAAATGTACTCAGACGCATTGATAATTGACTTCTTCTATTATTAATTTTTATGGCTTAAACTGTTATTTAATTGTTGGAAGACCCCATAAAACTCTTGTCCTTGAAATTGAGCTACTTTTTCCTTATTCTGGAATACATGGGCTGGAAAGGTTAGATGCCCCAGGAAAAAGTAGATTGATGCTTTGTTATGTCAGAGTGTCATACACATTCCTTTGTCCTATTGCACAATGATGATTGGCTTATTTTGGTTTGAATTCTAATGATTGAAACTGATCTTAGTTGTTGAAAGATCCTTCACACCATTTTTGGTATTTTGCCTTGCCCTTGAAATACATCGCTTTAATACTTCTTATTTGGTTGCACCAGGGTTCTTCCACCTCATCTTTCACCTTTTGTTAATAATGAATTGGAGGGTTACTTGCCAGAGTATGCTGAGACAATCAAGCGCTTGCAAGTGGCAGAAAAGAAGCAACTTTTACCTATGCCAGGGATGGAAGATGAGGATATGACTGATCCACAAAACATGCTGGCAGATGCTGTTGCTCGTCGTAATGAAGCTAATGAAGCAGCAGAAAAGGAAAAAGTGGTATGTGCTGTTAATATCACTTACTTTATAAATTATATAGGATGCATTTAAGCTGTTTTATGATTTGATATTTCCAATAACAAAGGACTTTGAGAAGTTGAAGTTCCAAGCTCTAAGTAGAAACTTTAGAATCTTTGTTTTACTTAATTTTTAAAATGAGATTTTAGTTCAGCCAGAGTACTCTGTTGTGAATTATTTCAGGAAATTGTGAGTGAGCGGGTGTATCAAGAAGATCTGGTGAAGGAACTTCAAGGCATTCCATATTCCGTATCTCTGTTGGGCACGGAGAAGGAAGAGTTGCAGGAAGCCTATCGGGAGGAGAATTCTGCATCTATGGGATTTGGGCCAGAAAAGGATACTGATGACTCTAAGGCAATGTCAAAGATTATGATGTCCGGGAAGAAGAGAAAGCTATACGAAGCCATGCAGGTATTGGTTTTAGTCTCAAATTACGTTTGGAAATATGGCTAGTAATATGTAGAGATAGTGATAGTTACAAAAATATTATAAAGTGCATTACCACTTACAACTAAAACAAATGATTTGCAAGGAAACAAGATGCATTTTTTCAATTTCTTATTTATGGCTTATCAACTAGAATACTAAAATGGGGCCCTTATAGGTCATGGATGAGACAAGGAGTGTTGTGGGTCATACTTTCCATCCCTCCTCGCTCCATTTGAACAACTACACATTATTAATCGGTACCACCTTCATCTTTTCTATCTAGCTGTAGTACCTGTAGTTGGGTGGTCATGGTCTAGCCTTTGTTGTCACCTTGTTTCCTGACCTGCTTGATGCCTTCCCCACTTAATAATTGGGCTGTAGAGATGGTGCAGATTTTTGAGTTCATGGAATCACACAACCACCATGTTGGAATCAATGTAATTATGCTCATCTCTACTGCTTCCACTGGGCATTATCTTGGCTTGAGAAGTAGGAGAAATATCCAAGTATGGATAGAGGTGTGCTCAGTTGATCTAGTCATAGAGTCTGTTTTCCTTTGATTTTTTCAGCAATTGCCTAAATCGCCTTTGAATGCCTCCTAACCATCACATTAACTAGGGAATCACCTGAGTTTCTTTGACGATACAACATGATTCCGACCCCTGGTTCTAGGACAAATTGTACCTAGAAGTGCTTATAGTTTTTTTGTTGATTCGGTAACATAGTGAGGAAGCATAATTGGGAAGGAATTCAATGGTAAGTGCCATGCATGTTATTGGTTGTGTTGCTTTTGCACTAATTTTGGTACGGAATAGAAGTACATTAGATGGCAAAGTAAGATTATGATTAGTAGAGATGTGCTTGTAGACTAGAAGATGTCTTTCTTCCTGGATACTGGTAAGTCTACATAGTCTTGTATGGGAAATGACAAGCAATATTTCTGGTGTGAAAATTGAAGAAGTCTCAGCATAAAGCACAGAGCTAACAACAGTAGAGGGTGGAGTTTTGATGGTTCTAAGAATCCAAATGAAAGTCAACATTGATGAATCAAAATGGCATTACAATAGTTTGTATGATGTTTGGGGTCATGAAGAACGGGATGATAGATAGGGTGATACCCAATCTTAAAAGCAAGCTCAAAAAAATGAGCACTAATACTGAAATAGTGTTGTACCATACAAAAGGATGTTTGAGAAATTGAAATGCCAACATTGACAGAAGGTTGGCCTACAAGTTTTGCAAAACAACTTGTTTTAAGGTGGCGCGCAGGTCAATTTTCCCCTTTTGTTTACTATTTTGCAGATATTTGAATTTCTTACCTATGATAAGGCCAAGGAAAGCCACGAATGGGAGGATGCCATGAAGGTGCAATTTCAGCTTTTAGAACAGAGTAAAGTTTAGATGTTGTCTGAATTACCCGAAGGGAAGAAGCCTACTGGTTGCGATTTCAGGTTTTACTGCAGAATAAAGTTTAGATGGCTCTTTGGACAAGGACAAAACTAGGCTTGTCACAAAAGGATATTTACAATCAAATAGGATGGACTATAAGGAGACATTTCCCCCAATTACAAAGATGGTAATCTTTCAACTTGTAATTTCAATTAGCTCAGTTTGATGGAAAGTCTATTAAACGGATGCGAAAACTGTCTTCTTGAACAAATTTTTTGTGGAGATCTACATGGTATAGCTCCAAAGGTTCTAGGTTCCAAGAAAAGACTATTTGGTTTGTACGGACTTAAGCAGACTCCTAGATCTTGGTAAACAAAAAGTTATCAATGCCTTTGAGGTTTAGGATTCAGGAGTCATTCTGTTTTGAACATGTATATAAAAATCACTGGTGATGACATTGTGATACTAATTGTTTGTTGATGACCTTGCTATGCACCACCAGTGGAGCCAAGTCAATTGGAAAGGACTGAAAGGTCAAAGGTGAAATCTGACCATTTTTCCAGTTTTGAAATGGCTGATCTTGGGCTTCAGCATTATTGCTTGGTGTAGAGTTTTGGCATCTTAAGGATGCTGTATTTGTTTCAAAACTAAGTATGCTAAGGCTGTTATGGAAATTTTCAAAATGTGTTAATGGTAGCAGATCATCTATGCCTATGGAAGTTGGGATGACACTCCGAACTAGCACCGATTTACCATCAATCAATGAGTCAGTGTATCACAACTAGTGGGTTGTTTGATGATTTGATCAATCTTACTACCATCATTGCTTGGTATTGAGTTACTTTCATAGTTTTATGTTCAAACCTTAATAAGAATATTGGCAATCTGCAAAACATGTTCTTTAATATGTCAAAGGAATACTCAACTTTGGCATTTTTTATAAGCACCCCTTTTTTCTTGAAGGGGTAAACACTTTTCACAGGAGCTATGAACTGGTGAGGCCACTTATGGGGAAACTCATCCCCAACTTGAATACTCAGAATATCACCCTTGTAAGGGTTTGAACCTTGGTGGCAAGAATTACAACACCACAACTTAATCATCACACTATGCCATTATTGGCTTTTATGAATGCTCTTTCAATTTTGTACTATGTGGGCATTATTGATGGGTGTTCTATGTGCAGCATAGGAAGGGGGGTGACTCCTCTTATTTTAGGGCTTTTGGAATCCTTTACAATTTACATAAGTTCCTCAGTCATCCTCTTTGGTTTTAATCATACTATGCATAAATTTAAAGAAAAGTAAGCTGTATTCCATGAGGATGTATCCCCAGCCCTAAACCCCTGTCCCCATACCCAATGGTGCTTTGGGTATGGCGGGACGGCAAGTATTTCAAATCTTCAAAATGTTCCCAAAATGCATTGCAGAAAATGCTGCAGGGATGTTTGGCTGTCTCCGAGATAGCTGGGGATTTCTGAGACATCCTTTGATCATCACGGGGATGGGCAAATGTCCCCAACAGCAAAGCAATTGTTTATAATATTAAAAACAATCATTCATAACATTAAAAAAACACTGTTCAATATATCATGAAAACATTATAACAACAGTAGTATAACAGCTATAAACACATTATGATTCAGATTCACAGTCAATGAAATAAGTTATACAACAGTAAACACTAACAGCAATAATTTGGATTTCTCATTTTGTCCATCAAATTTTTTCTCAAACTTTAAAACTCTGGATATGATGTTAGTCGTCATTGTCAGTTGCAAAAGTTATTAATCGTACATCGGCCATGGTCTGATGCAGTGTGGTATTGTGTGAGATGTGCAGACAAACATTTTTTTTGGAACATTGTCGGCATGGCATGCATACATCATCCAACATCATTTTAACAATTTTATGCTATATAGCTGCTGTTATACTGCTGTCCAATAGAAATTTGAGTCTTTCACCATATAATTTCAACACCATCTTATGCTTTCACTTAGACAGGTATGTATTAATAGAGAACCAAAGACTGGCAAATTTGATCAATAAGAATTTTGTGTAAGCCTGATTCCTCTTGTGCCAAAAAGTACCTATGAAGCACCCACTGGAAAAGTTTTACTGTTTCTTTCCGCCTGAAATTGGCTTTTTGAAATGAACAGCAAAGATAATGATGAACAATGTGACTTGCCTCATGGACCATATCTGCAAACTCCCTTCTCTAGAGAATCAACACAAGTAAAGCTAAGCTAAAATTACTTAAAATGATTTGTGAGAAAATAACTAAAAGTAAAATGTTTGTACAATCCTGAAGAATTTAGTAGGAACCATCCATGATCCAAAAACTACAAGTTTTTTTAAATGTTGAAGCAATGAAAACTGTGCATGGCTGTATATATTGTGATATCACCTGCAATTCTATGAAGAATTTTCTTTCAGAATACAATTTGCAAAAATAGCAAACAATGATCTAGAAAACCAAAGACATCACTTCCCAAAGATAATTGTGATACCAATACAATCTTGTGACTTATATAATATGGTATAACTTTATAAGTATTACCATAGCTTGTAATCATGCATATAAGAGTACACAATATTCAACAGAACAAATACTATGGAAGATCATGAAGCAAACTAGGGGGAGGTAATTTTTTGGCATTCTACTTTCATGCCGAATCTATCTTTGAGATGCAGTTTGTTTTTTTGGGTGCTGACTTCTACTGTCAAACTTATACAACCACACCAAAAAACAAATTTTGGTACTTGGATTACCTTGACTTCTATGTCAAGTTCTTATTCCGTGGTTATAAAAAATTGCAAAATCATTAATGACACAGGCAAGCTGCATGAAAATATTTTAAATGGCTTCTTTCTATATATAGAGAGAGCCAACCTTAATTCTCAAAGTTTGCTTTCAAACTGTCTCCATGCTTCTGGTTACCTGGGTCAAATTTCAATGTTTGCTGCACTTTGTTGCACAAGTTGTCCAAAAAAATGTAGAGACACTATTGATCAATTGATCAAGCCATTTGTTGTATGTCGCCCCGGCCATTACTCTTTGGACAAGTGATTGAATATTCTCCTTCATTGAGGGATTTTTCATAATCTCCTTTAGTGCCTGAATTGGTTCAATTCTGTTTCTAATCTCGAGTCTGTTTTCCTTTGGAATATCTTGTTTAACTGTCTTATGCTATTGCCTTTCTTAGCTTTCCCATGCAATTGTCCTGCACAAAAATATTTTGTGGCAACCAGAAAGGTGAGGGTCTATACAAACACTCAAACATCATTAGCATTTGAGTATTTAATCACAATAAAAAAAACAATTGTAGTGGTCCAATGCATATTTCAATTGTATAAATCTATAATAATCACTCAATCATATTAAATACTAGTGGTGTTTTTAATGGCTTTGATAACCATGTTACACTTTAGCAGCCATGCTGTATTGGGTTCTGCAATCACTGTTAGTTCATAAGGACTAAACACAAGTTAGACAATCATCATTACTCTCAAATTAGTTCTGTTATCTCAAACAATGAAAGCAATGTTTGTTTATTTTTTTAAAGGCCATACATGAATTTTTTAGTTTGTTCCTGGAATTGGACTCTTCCATACATAATGAATGTGTTGGAGAAATTTTTTTATTGTGTGAGCGAACAAGTTCATTGCTATGCTCCACGGAGTTTCAGGGACAGGGACGTTTTAGGGGACGGGGACGTGTTTCCGGTACAGGTACGGGTCAGAGCCAAAATTTAGGGGACGGGACCTGAGGGGACGGCGATTAAAAAATAGGGGATTTTTTTATACATAGAGAGAATTCAAATATGCATATCATAACATTGATAAACCGTTCATCATAGACATTTTAGAAGCTCAATACACAGCAAATTAACAAAATTCCAATACTAAGTACTTTCATTGTAAAAATATGCCGTACATATAGCAAAAATGCCCAAAGGCTCCAAGTTTCATGCATGAAATCAAAATGATATTAAGAGAAGTCCAACTAAAATACTAAAAGTAAACAGTAAACAATAACATAGAAGTTCAGCTCCATAATCAGATGTCCATAATAATCAAAATCGATAATGTATCTACAAATAGTATATGCGCGGTCAAACAAAATATTTTTTTTTTGCCTCAACCGCCATCCAAGTTCCAGCTAGGAAATAGGGGACAGGAATCCGTACTGGGGATGAACGAGGGATGGCCACACCCTCCCTGGTACGGATTCCCGTCCCCCGTGCCGGTTCAAAAAAAAATGCCATTTTGGGGAGGTCCCCGATTTGACCCAATTGGGAACGGCTTGGGGGATGGCAAAAAACTATCCCCACGTCCCTGTTCTGTGAACGGGCCAAAAAACCTAGGGGACGCGTCCCCGTGGAGCATAGGCTCATTGGTGTTTTGTAGCTTTTGACTATTTGAAAGAGGACCCAGACTCATACTGTTTTTAGTACCTAAAGATGGATAAGCCTGATGTGTAATTCTTTGTATTTGAAAGTAGTATAATAGTCCATGATAGTTTTTTAATGCTTCAATTTTAAAAAAAAAAGTCAAAAGCTCGTTTCTTGTTATACATTTTTTTCAATGAAGAGAAATTATGGTTAGTACTTTTCATATTTTCTTCATTGTTGACTTTTGAGATAGTTTTGTACACGCTAGTTTTCTATGCTTGAGAGCTTGAAATACTCGTCAGGGTTTATGCTTTCTTGAGACAGATATGGCATTGTGCTTGTTTGTCTCTATGATGTTTTGGTAGAAGTGCTGTACTGGACTGCGTTATGAACCACAATATGATAATGAAATTGTAGAACTTATTTTTTGGCTCATTTATGCAGATGGGTAAAGCCAAAAAGAAAGCGCATGTCAAGCTCCTTGAAGAAAGGAAACAGAAGGCAGACAAAGTGGGCAAGAAAGACTGATACAATTTCCAACCATCGAAAAACATTCTTTTTATAATACATGTTATATCATATTCTTTCCATTTAAAGGAAAGTATAATGATAGAAGTACTAGGGTTTACCAGTTTCCATGTATTTCAAACAGAATTTTTATTCTTCAAGGAGTTTCTGATGTATCGGCAATTGGTAGTTGTAGACATCATGTGAAAGGTATTTCTAGTGTATCCAGATAAGGTGACCAAGAATGAGTGAGAATGCTTCCAAATCTTGGGGAATATTCTCTGCCATACTGCATATTATGGTATAAAATATCCATTGCAGATTCATCATCAGCTGTTGCTTGGGCAATTAAACATATGCTTTAAAGGTAACGATTGAAGCACACCTTTTGAAAACTAATTTGGAGCACATGCTAACTTCCAAATTTTGTTTCTTTTCTTTTATTCTTAGGCCAGCTTTTTTTTGAATACGGCCTTCCATATATAAAAACTAAGTGTATACCATCTGCAGAGAGTTACCCTCTCAGTTAAAAAGGCTTTTGACTAACTGATGAATGTCTTATCGTTTCTTGGCAACCTATTATGAGCATTTGGCTATTGATATTTTTAGTACATTTCATAGTTTTATTGGGTTGTAAACTAGAGGTTAACAGCCTTGCTCTTATGGTATCCTGTATCTAGGATATTTGGCATTATTAAATGCTGCTCTGCGAATGGCTTTAGAAATTAAGCAAAACTACTGAAAAGGTTACTCATTTCATGTTTATGTATGTATATATGTGTACGCACATAAAATCAATATAAGAATATAAGTCCATCTATTAGGTATCAAAACATATATGGTATGATGAATTAAGTCCTTGGATGCATCAACAATAAATACAAACACATGCACACATAAAATCAATATTATAATATAAATCCTTCTAGTAGTTGGGTATCAAAACATATATGGTATGATGAATAAAGTAGTTGAATGCATTGACAATAATCCTAGATAACATTGCTTGCACATTATTCAACATGAATGATATGATGTTGTAAGCAAATTTGCCCCTCTGTTAAATGTAGTTTTATCTTCTTCACTTTGCACTTAATGATACCTTAACCATCGACACAAGTCTAGATGTCACACAGTACAAAATCTTTCCAAAATTCTTCTAGTAATAATGTCAAAAAGGAACTAGTGATTCACACTTTATTCAATACACGGATCCACAAAAACCTTGATCATGTTATCCTCAACTGAAATAACCATAGGACTCAGACAATAACCATAGGACTTAGACCATTTTTGTTTCATTGTTTTAGATATGATGGTTGCAAGTGCAACCAACATCTTGTCTATTTTTACTTTAACCTAAATATTAACAGGCTAGGATTTAAGTTATTTTGCCACTTCTTAATTGGCTTAGAGACCTATTTTATGCTAATATGCTTGTTTGCTAAAGGATGTAATTCTATAATCTACTAATATTCTTTTCAGATTAAATTTTGGTACTCGTGCATAGATCATGCATGAGTGCTAAATTTTCTTCTCCTTCGTAATCTCCTATTGTGGCCATATTTGACATCTCTTCGAAGCAAGTGTTGACATGATCTATTTCAGAGGATTGTCAGATTGGGATTTAGTCTCTTTGGAGTCAACAATAGGTATTCTTGTCAACTAGTCTCAACATTTAGATTGCGTAGAAGTTTGATCTAATAGTTGTTTCTACTTGTTCAACCTCCTTGCCTTTACATTTATGTTTTGTACTGTCAATGCCTTCCACATATCATTTCATTTGTTTCTTGGTGCACAAATCCTCGTTGCCAAACATAATGTGCAATTCATTAAAATATTATGTTGTTTTCAAAATAAGGATATGCACGCACTTTTGAGGGTGCATCCACACTCCAATATTAAGTTATGAAAATAAGATGTGTAGGAAACTAGTAGAAATATGCTGCCATGTGGGAATCTCCTAGTCGTACTCTTTCTCCATGTTACAAACAAGAAAAAGAATTTAAAATGTTTGCATAAACCTACATACCCATAGCTATCTATCATAGCTCTACATTAAACAACCCCAAACAAAGTATGCAAAGAAATGCGATCATATGTGAGCTGCATCATAATATCCCAATGCACATGCTCTTCCAATGTCAATGAATTTGTATTTGGAAGCCCCCAATTAATGGAAGCATTAACCAACTTTATATTAGGATCTTCCTAGAAGTGTGGAGAAATTGTGAGGTCAATTTGATATTCTAGAAAATCTCCTCTGTATAGGGATCTTCCCAGAAGTGTGGAGAGAAATTGTGAGGTCAACTTGATATTCTAGACCCCCTGCCATGTGTTGTAATTGTCATAGTTGGATACCCTATTGAAACATAGTTTACTTGTGCATATTCTGAAATATTTGTGCATATCTGAAATATTTATGCACATTCTAAAATATTTGTGTAGTAGTCTTTGAAATTGTTATTTGTTTCTAATTTATTCTAGTGATTTTAATTGGCTTTGTCTTCTATATTTTATTCTTCCTTATGAAACTATTTATTGCAAGTCCAAATTGATGGTGTCTCTTTTGACCTAGATGGTGTTTAGGAAACATGCTAGTTATGCGTCTAGGTGCATCGTACAAACTATTGCATCCATAAACACATAATCTACCGTGCATCAGTCAAGTGCTACTTTTTAATTAGCCCCTAATGGTCCTTCCCAATTGAGAACACTTTATGTTAGATGCATTCTATATTGTTGGGCATTTTAATATCCTTTTCTTCAATATAGTTTTGTTCCACATATATTGTACCATGAGCACGATCCAAAGGAATGGCAACACACTTGAGTAATAGATCGTTAAGATTATGAATGTGAGGAAATTAAGGTGGCATTACTACTTCCTACACTAATCTTGAGAGATGGTCATTTAAAAACTTTCTAAGATCTTTACAACAATTATTAAAACTTAAACAAAAATAAACATAAATAGCATGCATACCACAATCCAATGATTTACGTGGGGAAAACCCTTTTGAGGAAAAAGCCCCTCTAAAAGCCACTCAATATATTATTTAGATTTCAACAACAAATTACAATACGTGAATAACAAGCTTGTCATAGGAGTATCACCAACTAGAGATCCAAAGGTAAATCAATAACTATCAAACTCTTACACCAAACCTCTATCTCACACACCTAATATATATGAGATACAATACATGAAACCTTCAAACAATGTTAGAAAACCATGAGCTAAAAACAATATGAAAAAGTGACCCATCTTATCTCCAACCTAAGATGCTCTATGATGTGTCAAAACACACATGTAACTCTCTTTTACAACTCATTTATTTGTTCAACACATTTTTACATTTCCTATTTCAGGAAACCTAATTTTGAAGGCTGTAACTTTTGAAACATGCGTCCAATTGAAAAACTGTTTAAAGTATCGGAAAGCTCGTGACGTGCTCTATCAAGCTATAAACTGATATGTCAGTTACACTTTCGAGCTATTTAGGAACTTTTAAGGCCTTCAAAATTGACTTTGTAATTTTTTTTTTCAACAACTTTAATATCTTCAAATCTAGACATGGTCCAGTGACAAAAATTTATTGACATGCTCATCTGTTTCATTTGAAGCTTTGGGTTAAGTTTAGGAAAAATAAGTGCTCAAATGTAAGCTTACCATAAATAACAAGTGTATGTAAATGCAAAGATTGAGACACCATTTTCCTAACAATGAACAATCCTAATAGATGATCACATATACTACTATCCATGTTGAATACACAATAAGAAGAAACTAGTACAGATCAGCCCATGGCCATTGATTCATCTTGCGTTATTGCATTGACCTTCGACTTGTATCAATCTACATTGCTGAAAAAATAATAGTTCAACATTGTATAAGTTACATTACAAAATAATATTCCTAGGTTTTATGTTGAATTATTCCTTCCACCTCCACAACCCTATTTATTTCCACTTCTCCCTTTCTATTTGGGCACATGTTATTGTAGAGTGCATAAGGAAGTGGTGCATATTGTAGTTGGCACACAAACTATGGTTGCAAGGTTAGTTGTTGTACACTAGCATTCATCACCTAATTTTCTCTATAGTTCTATAGGTTCTACACCATCCAACAAATATTGGTGTCATGAGCACTCACATATTCCACACCAATAAGTAATAGTAATATTTTCTTCTGGCAATAGGGTGCAACATAAAGTGTAATATTGCTCATTAATGTATAGCACGACTTTGGAATGTGGGGGATGTTGAGCAAGCCAACTTATTTGAGATCTCTCACCATCAAACACTCATTTGTATAGCTCTTTGAACACCATTCAATATATATGCATTATATTTAGTTTCTTGGATTACTACTAGTTCATCCATTTGTGAAGCCATGATACTCATTTTCTCTTCCAACCATGCTGTTTCCTTATACTACTATATATCTTCCATTATTTTGGGGTGCAAGGTCACATCTAACAAATCCATCAAATTCACCAATGCCTTTTGAACTATCTTTTCTTGTATATGTTTTGTTGAACCTGAATCTAATAAATCACTCGCATAATTTTTTGGGATCATTGATAGGTTTGATCTTCATTCCTAGTAAAGCATTTGTGTACTTACAAATTTATCCACCAAGTTGCTACTTCAATTGTTCTAGGCAACTATTTTTGTATGTTCAAGCTCAAGGTACTTACAATTTTATAGAAATTGTTGTTTGACCTTTGCTAAAATGATTAACAATGTCTAGATATACCCATGTACCAAACTTGTATGCAACCTCCTAATGTAGTTGCAAAGAGGTCTATCTCACATGTAACTTTAGTGACAATTTTTTCCTTCCAAGCTTTTTTATAAGAAGGCGTTGTCTCCAAATTAAATTTTTTAATTGTCAATAGTATCAACTCCACTACTACTACTACTACTATACGAGCCACACTTCCAATATAGTGTAAAAATTGATCAAATTCTCTACACTAATATAGCTATCCTTTGTATTACTTATCCTTCTATATTCTTTAACCAAAGTGGTCTAACTATTTCAAGAATAATGTCAAAACAACATAAATGGTACTATCAGAGCCATAACTAGCCCATAGTCATATGAGTGCAAGATACTAGTGTGTCCAATCGTTGGAAGACATTTGGTTATCATTTTGGTACATTATCCACAATTTTCACCTATACTATGTATATCACCCTCTAATTCTAATACATCCATGTGATATCTTTCTATTATTGATTTTGTTTATGTGCCAGCTCTTTAGCTTGCATTGTTCCCTCCTCGATCTCTTTTTCTACATGGTCATAATTACAACCTTCTTTTTGTTATCCCATATTTCATTATACTAAAATTGATTCACACTCAAGCAATAGCCTTCCATTCGTACACTCCACTCTTCCTCAACTATGAGTCAATCAACCTTCTCCATTGTGCACCTTGATGTATGGGGAGTGACTACACCATAACAAGGGATTCATTATTATGTGTGTAAATTATTTACAAACCTTCATAAGACATTAATTCAACATGCTTTCAAATCAAAATCATTAGACATATCTAATTAAACAATTTGAAAAGAAAGAGTCAAGAGCATCCAATGGACCTCTAATTTCAAGGACTTTGAAGTGTGCTCTCAGCCACATTAAGATCCTCAAGTGACAACCTATAATATGAGAATATGCAAAGATGGATAAAGCTATGATCTATGATGCAATATTGATACAAATTGATGTAGATGCTATCCTAAATGATCAAAATCCCTCAAAGCTTGATGAAATTCATCCATTATGACGTCATTATATGATGGTTCTAAGCTAAATCAACTCACTTGCTATGATATCCTAATGAAATGTGAGTATAATGCACTTGCTATGAAAATTGAGAGATGAATTACTCTATTTCTGCATCCTATTTATAGGATTTTCCAAGGTGTAGGGGGTGAGTTAGATGTGAGTTGAGTTAACCATGATCAAGGCAAGAGGTTGAGTTGTGTTTGTTGAGGTGCCCAATTTTAAGGGACAAGATTCTCTCTCAAGAATAGATGGTCAAGATTGAAAAGCCTTTTAGTGATCCATGTGCTCATTTTCCTCCTCTCATTGGTTGATTCAAATTTTGTCATGTAGTGGTAGGTGAGAGATTTTAGGAGTAATTACTTCAAAATAATTAATTAATTATCCATGTATTGATTATTGAAAGGGTTGGATTTAATTATTAAATGAATTTTATAATCAAGGTGTTAATTTAATTACATAACTATTTAATTTTTTATTTTAATTAACCCAAATGGCTTGAATTTCATTGATGTTTTCTTTGACCATTTTTAGGTGTATACATTTTCCCCTCTTTGATCAATGTGTGAAGGGCATTGGTTCAAAAAATATCTGATGTCTGATATCTAATTGTGATGCCAATTTGATGTCTTGATACTAATATGATTGATTCAATGATGATATGATGTTGCCCCTGTGATGATGAAACTTCAATATGCATTCTTGATTTGAATATCAATTGATTTTGATGCCCTGATTACAATTTTGAAGTTTTTCACTCTGATGATCGTACGCCCCCTTGGAAATGGATTGAAAATGATTTGGATAATTTTCAAAATTTTTATGATTTTTCCTTTTTTTTTTCGTGAAATTCTAATTTTGATTTATTTCTTGATATAGATTTGTGAATTCGATTGATGATCTGGTCAAAAATTTGGATAAAATGACTCATTTTTGATAAAATAGATAAAAATAGCTTTTTGAAAGTTCAATTGTTTGTATATATAGGCCCAAAATTACTTTTTACCTATTCATTTTCACACCCACTTTTAAATTTTTCCCCTTTGAGCCCTTTTTTGCCTCCTTGCAAAAAACATGGTAGTCCTGATTCAGGAGCATCGTTTCGAGAAGGGGAGGAGATTCCAGTGACCTCAGGCGTATGGAGCACCGGTATGTCTCGAATCTTAGCTTTGTTTTTTTGCATTTCGTTGAGTTTTTAGACATATTCAAATGATTTAGGCATCTAAATTTATGATTTTTCAAAATTTTTACCTGTTTGGTCACGTATACCATTTTATTTATCACCTTCGTGGTTAGTATTAGCGCCTATAACCCTCCAGTGTGTCACCTAAGTTAGGGCATAGTTAGATGACTTGTGTCGTCTATACATTGATTTGTATTTTTTCCCTATTTAATGTTGCCTAGACATATTGTTTCATTGCCTATGTAGTGAAATGTCGCCTATGCCAATTTGTGTTGCTTGCGCAAGATTTCAGAGCGCCTATGCCAATTTCTGTGTCACCTAGGTGTTTTGTCACCTATGGCTGATTAAAATTTTTGCCTATGCACTTTTTTGCACTTTTTGCATTTTTTTGATTGACAACTCAACATTTTGATTGATTTTTAGATTTGATTGATGTCAATGATGTTTCAGATAGGGTATTGATGATGTGATGTCTTTGTAAAGTCAATTTTGTATGATGTCAATCTAGATCACTTGATTGATGTGGTATTGATGTCAATATAATAGGTTGATTGGTTGATTTTTCATCCTCAAGATCTAAAGGAACATAATTTGATTCGCTTAAAGTTGAGCAAGTAGATGATAGGTTAATTGATAATTGATTGATGCATGATGATCAATTTGATGATGTTGACTGATTAAAAATGTGTTTGACTCTTTAAAATATGTTTCTTTCTTGAAACTTAATATGAGGGGTCAGTATCCATGGCCATTCAAAATGATTCTGGATCTAAATGCTACTGAGAGGCATGTGATTGGTCATTGCAGTCTTTGGGTTTTGTTGGATATGCCCCAGTTCTGAGTGAACAAGGGTCTATGTATAGTATTGGCCGAGAGATGTCACTCGGACCATAACACTTTTCACCTTCTGATGGGCGAGATGACCATCACCCCAAAGGATGTATATTGGATATTGAGTATTCCAATCATGGGTGAGCTAGTCTATTATGATCAAATTTACGATGGTGAGGCTTGCAATGAGTATTTGGCAATGCTACCATTGGTGATTAGATGATTCAGTGGCAAGTGACGAGATAAAGATATGGTGCACTCCCGTAAGTTTTGGAAGCTTTCATTGGTGGTTTTATGATGCTAGAAAGATGGGGTTGAGGATTTTTCATTGGTTGGGGAAAGATCCTTAAGGATATGATTTCTCATAAGCAAAGATTTGCATGGGGAGATTGTATCTTAGGACAGATTTATCATGATTTACATCATGTTGTGTATAGATGGAGTGAAACTCTTTTTGCCAGTGTAGTGATTCTACAAGTTTGGTCTTGGAATAATCTACCCATTGCTAGACTAATCGCAGATAGTGTTCATCTTGTGGGACAATCATACATTTATGCTTATTAGGGAGTGATTGTCCAGCCTCATCTGGGAAAACTAGATTATTGGAGACAGATGCTTGATGACGATGATGCAATTTTTCGGCATCCTTATATTGGTTGCGAGGTGTGACATGAGGATGCTGGTGATGTTCCATTTATGTTTATGCCCTAGTGGTTGATTGGTCACACTCCACTCATTTTGGAGAGGTTTTGTTTCATGCGAGTGCTATGATAGTTTGGAAGAGTGTAGGGCATACCACAGGGACTAGAAATTTATGCACGAGTATAAGTGGAGAGATCATTGTGGGGACCCTGTGTGGATTACAAGACTGCTCTTAATGAGGTTACGGGTCTCCATGCTATTTTGTGGGACTATCAATCAAACATTATAGATGCGAGAGTAAAAACCAAGTATGCTTAGTGGGTAGAACAACATTCGTTTTAGATATTGACGAAACCGATGGAGCTTGTAGCTAACATTGATTAGCCAGATTCTAATGAGAGAGATGATGATGATGATGGGGGACTTTGACAAGAGAGGAGAGATATAGTTATAGGAGGTAGAGCCTAAGTTCCTCAAGGTGGGAGAGTGGGTAGAGATGCTGGTGGTAGGGCTAGCGGTGGTGCTCCTGCTAGGGTTGTGTGAGGTAGAGGTGGGGTATTCATTCTTGCTCTTGGAGGTGTTGTTGGTGGTGGAAGAGTTAGGGTTTGAGGAGGCCATGCTCTTGCTAGACAAATTTGTGGATAGGTTCCTCCTAGGCCTAGAGTTGCTTTGGTTCATGGATGGGTAGCTTGGGGTCATTGAGCAACTAGACAAGGTGGATAGCTAGTTGCTCCAACTCCTCCTGTAGTTCCTCTTTCTCTTGCTCCTCCAAGTTAGGATATACAAATGATACAAACATGTATGAAAACTTTGTAGAGTTAGATTGCAGATGCTATGAGCTTCATGTAAGGATTAGCATCAGAGGTGGCTCGGATTCGATCTTTTCAGCAGGGTCAGTCTAGCCGGGTACCTACTCAGACAAGGCTTAATGCAGGAAAAAATACATCATCGAGACCACAGGGTGGTCCAGATGCTAGCTTTAGTGGCGGTCCCCCTTCAGGTATAGGTGGAGACACATGTATAGTAGACAGACAGAGTTAGATTTATTCTATTGATTAGATGTGACATGTATATTGATGTATCATTGATTTTTTATGTACCATGATTTGAGACTCTTGTATATTGATGGACATTTGATGATGCACTTTGATATGGACACTCTCACCCCTTCTCGATACTTATGATTTATCTCCTTTTGATGTCATTATATACTAGACTTTATAATTTTTGATGATCTATATACATGATGCAAATGTACACTGTTCTATATGATTCTCTATGCATGTTTTTGTATTTTTTGTATGCAAGATTTATGGATGCACTTCACTTTTCTTTGATGTTATGTATGGATGCATATTGATACTTACATGTATGGATATATAAATGCGGATGTACTTATTTGACCTAGATGGATGCATTACTTAGATGGATAATGTATGAATAAATGATTATATGATGATTTATCTTTATGGTTGCAATCTATAGATCCAATGATTCTACATGTTTTCTATATAATGATGCAATGTTTATGTACATGTAATGATGCAATACCGATGTTTAATGAACTTAATGATTTTATTGCTTTATGTAATGCAACTAAATGTTTATGAGATGTACTTAAATGATAATGAATGAGTTTGAATAAAATGCTATTCTCTAAATGCAATGATATGCACCTAAATGATAAAGAAACTAAATGCTATTAAAATACCTTTAATGATAATGATTAATCATTGAATTGAAATGCACTTAACAATTAACAATTAATGATTAATGATTAATGAACCTAATGAAATGCAAAGACTTAAAATGAAAATGTATTATTTTTGTTAAAGTCCAATATACTCCACCCAAAGGGAAATTTTGATGATTTGACCTTGATTAACTTTCCACCCCCTTTGAGAAATCCCATAATGATTACCAATACAATATTAATATATAGTGAATACAACATGGAAATGCAACTAAACTATTGTCACTTTTCACTAGATCTTTTTAATTTTTAATTATCATCATTGAGCTTTTTTGTGGATCACTGAAATTGATACAACCCTCACTGGTTAGATTTTCAATCATGATGATATGAATACCACTTTCATTAGACTCAATATTGAAAGTGGATCCCGACATTAAGGTATGAAGAGCATAAATAGCCTAGGTATCCTTTTACGTAAATAGGCAAAGAATTAATCCCTTTCATATGCAAGTGTCCTCGATGATTCTTTGATGATTATGTCTTTAGAGGAACTTGCATATTTCTATGAATTAATCTCACAAGTAGGAAAACCAAGAAAATATCACGTTTCATCATTGCTTCTCTATTCAAAAGACATCCTTGAGTTGCTAAAAGACATGATTTGTCAAAAATGAAGAAACAAACATTTGAATATCTTTTTTTTGTTAGTTGATCCATATTTTTAGAAAAATTTCATCCATTTTTAAACATTTTGATCTCATTCAAGCTGTTTGATTTGATGTTTCAAGTTTGATTTGATGCTCGAATTTAGATGTGTCATTTTCATTTGATTTTGATCAAATGTTTAGGTGTTTGAAATTTGACATTTTGGATTTATTGAAAATTTCAACTATCATGCTTCTTGATTTTGATAAAGAGCGTTTGGGTCATGCTTGTGTCTATTTTTGACGAGTTGATTAAGTTCTAGACGTTTGAGCTATGCAATTGTGAGGGTTTATTATGACTATGTACATGGATGACAAAAATGTAGCTAAATATGTACAAGGATGGAGGAAATGCAAATTCAATGTTTGATAGATACAAGAGCTTAACTCAAAGAAAGTAGCGCCTATTTGCCAAGTTTTCATTACTTGGGTTTATTGCATTTTTTTATTTTCTTTTTATTTGCTACCAAGGCATCTGCTTATGAGGTTTTCACCAGGGTACTTTTTTTTCTCTTTCAATTTTTTTGTGTTTTTGATTTATTTATTTATTTTTTCTTTTCTTTTTTTTTTAATATTATCAAGGTGCATGTTTACCAGGTTTTCACCAAGATAATGATTTTTTTCACAACTTTTTCTGATTTTAGGTAGTATCAAGGCGCTTGTTTACCATACTTTCACCAAGAATACCATTTTTTTCAGGATCATTTTCCATTGTTCTTACTTTCTTCAAGATCTCTTTTTATTGTTTTTACTTTTTCCAGGTTCCATATTTACTTTTCTTGGATTTTTCTTAGGTTCACTTTTTGCTATACAAACTGATAATCTTTCATCTGATACTCTTTCAACTAATCAAGTATAGAACCTCTTAAGATGGATGTTTATTAAAGGTTCATAATATTCTTCTTCCTCACATGTGGATAGTTTACAAGTTCCTGTTCCATAGGATTATGTGATAACAAAGGGTCCTAGCCAATTTGCCTCAAATTTGCCTTTCTTTTCTCTTTCTTGTCGATTCTTTGGGTTTTCTCTTAGAACTAGATCACCAACTTGAAATTCTCTAGGTTTGATTTTCTTGTTCTAGTTTCTTGACATCCTCTTTTGATAAACCTTTACATATGATCATATGCTTGGTATTGACATTCTTCAAGCAATTCTAGTTCTTGCAACTTGGAAACCCTATAGTCCTCGTCTGTCAATATGCCATGTAATGAAACCCTAAGTGATGGAAGCTCTACCTCCAAAGGTAAAACTTCTTCGGCTCCATAGACTAGAGAAAAGGGTGTAGCTCCTGTAGGTGTTATGATGCTGGTCCTATAAGCCCAAAGTGTTAGATTTAACTGAATGTGCCAATCTCTACCCAAGTCATCAACTTTCTTTTTAAGAATCTTAAGGATATTTTTATTGGAATCCTTTTCTTTTCCATTTCTTTGTGGGTAATAAATTGATGAGAAATGATGTATAATATGAAATTTATCACACAACTCTTTTACATCCTTGTTCTTGAATTGTCTCCCATTATATTTTATGATGGAGTGTGGGATACCATATCTGCAAATTATGTAATTCAAGATAAACATTGATATTTTTTTTCCTGTGGCAGCTGATAAGGGTACAACTTCAACCCATTTGGTAAAGTATATATTTTGCTTATGTGATTATGTACTTATGACCATTTGATGAGGGAGGATAAATCATCCCTATTAAATCAAAACCCCATTGATAAAAGGGCCAAGGTGTAGTCAATGAATGCAACTCATGAGTTGGTACATGTATCAAATTTCCATGGAATTGGTACTTTTGACAAGTCTTCACAAATTGGCATGCATATTCCTCCATTATTGTCCTATAATACCCCATCCTAATGAGTTTCTTTGCTAAGGTAAACCCACTTGAGTGTGACCCACAAATACCCTCATGAACTTCTTGTAAGGCCGTTTTAGATTTCTCACTCTCTAAACATCTAAGTAACATCCCATCAAGACCTTTACGATATAATGTGTCAAATATAAGGGTATAACGTGAGACTTGGTGTATGAAATTTATTTTTTGGTTACGAGATTGGTCCAAGGGTAAAGTATTTTCTTTTAGGTAAGTGTAAATATGACCATACCAAGTGGAGTAAGGACCCACAAGTAGGAATATGATTTGGGATTCAGGGTGGTCATAGGAAGTTTTTATCGATTCTTCCACCAAGAATTCATATCTTGCATTCTAATCAGGTACTTGTAGAAGTGAAGCTAATGTAGCCATGGCATCTGCTGCTTTGTTCACAACTCTTGGTATTTTGTCAAAGGTGATCACCACAAAATACTTCTTAAAATCATCAACCATATTCTTATAAGGCACGAGTTTATCATCCTTGGTTTGCTATTCATCATTTATTTGATTAATAACTAGTTGGGAGTTTCCATAGATCTGCAGTTTTGTAATTCTCCATTCTAAAGCCATCCTTATTAAAATCACAAGTGCTTCATATTATGATATGTTGTTGGTGCATGTGAATAAAAAATTGTAGGACTTTGGTATAGTGTAACCTTGAGGTGTAATAAAGAGAATTCATTCCCTTGAGCCATGTTGAGTATATGAACCATCTAAATATAATTTCTATGTTTCTAATTCAATGGTGAGAATATTTGTATATGGGAACTCTAGTTGTATTAGTCTATCACTTGATAAAGGTGCTTGTGTTAGTTGATCTTCTATGAATTGGCCTTTTATAGATCTTTGATCCACATACTCTATATCAAATTCACTTAGAGCCATGACCAATTTAGCCAACCATCTTGTTAGATTTGATTTACTAAGAAGATATTCTAAGGGATCTATCTTATAAATTAACTTCACTTGATGTGATAATATATAATGTCTTAGTTTTTGGGAAGCAAAAACCATCTCTAGACATGCTATATTTATAAAGGTGTAGTTAAGCTCATATTTAACCAAACTCCTGCTGATGTAGTAGATAGCCTTCTCTTTTCCTTTTTCATCTTCTTGGGCTAATAAGGATCCTAATGAATTCTCCTTTGCTGATATGTAGAGTAACAAAGGTTTCCTAGGTATTGGAGCCATTCAGATTGGAGGATTCATCAAATATTTCTTCAAAAGGTCAAAGGCCTCATAACACTTGTTGTCCCACTTGAAAGAAATGTCTTTATGGAGCAATTGAGTGAAGGGATGACAATTTTCAGCTAGTTGTGATATAAATCTTCTTATGGATTGAAGTTTTCCTTGTAATGACCTCAATTGACTTATGTTTTTTGGAGGTCCCATTTCTATTATGGCCTTCACTTTTGCAAAATAAACTTATATTCATTTTTATGATACAACATAGCCAAGGATATTTCCTTATTTAATTACCCTAAATTCACTTTTATTAGGGTTTAGTCTAACCTTGAATTTTTCTATCCTTGAGAAGATCTTATCCAAGATTGGTAAATGTTCTTCTCTTGTGTATGATTTAGCTACGATATCATCCACATAGTCCTCCATAAATGTATGCATTGTGTGATCAAAAGGTGACATACTTCTATAAACCATTGTTATTGAGAGAATCCATGAAGAGGAGATCCCAAGAGGTGGCTTATAGCTCCCTATCTATGACATGCAAGAATGTAAGCAGTATGGATAGTGGCTCTCAAATGAACTGCAATAAGAAACCCTTGCAAGGTGCACCATAGAAGGGAATATTCAAAATGAAGATGCAAGCATGAAAGATCTAAATGAGATGCAATATCTAAACTAGAATGAAAATTAAAGAATAAGGAAGAAAATCTAATATAACAAGATTACAATGCCTCCTAGTTAAACTTTATGATTTAAGCTAGATGCAATAAGGAAATTCTAAGCTAGAATTCAAGTAAACTAGAATGCTCTTAAGAATGCAAGATTAAAATTGAGATTATATGATCATGACTAACTAACTAGCCAAGAATGACAAGAGAGTCTCCTTTTATAGAATTTAGAAATAAATGGTCGGTCAAGATTAAGAGGCAAAAAACAAGGGTGGAGAATAATCCCCATTTTGACTTTAGGGAACAAGATTCTCAAGAGGCAAGATCAAGTGGATGAGAATGGTTAGATAGAAATGAGTGGTGGAGATTCAGAGGAAAAAGAGATTCCACTTTTGTCTTTTTTTTTTCAAATCAAGAAATTTCTTTTTCATGTGCACACATAGGATAAAGTGAATTTTATTTAATTAAAAGGGGACATGTTATTTTAATCAAATAGAACTTAGGATAAAGTGGTCAAACTTTAAGATATCATAAAATAAATGATTAAAGTGATGATTTGATCAAGAGATAAGATATTAAATCAATATGCAAGATTGATTAAGTATAAGATAAGGTCTAGTATTTTTAAAGTTTAATGTTAGAGTGGAGCTCAAGGTTTACTAGACCATTTTTGGGTGGTTACATTTGCCCCTCTTTGACTAATGTGTGAGCGCTTTGGGAATACATTGCGTCAAAGAATAAATATTAAGGTAGCTGATAGAGATTTGACTCCGAACTTGATTGAACAAAGAACATAGAGATAACTAATCCCAAACTTGATCGAATGAGAACTAACAAAGATTGGTAAGATAGATCTGAATCCGAACTTGATCAAATGAAGCACAAAGAGATAAATAATCCTGAACTTGATCGAACGAGAACTAACAAAGATAGATAAGATTATCATTTAAGAGATATATTGATAGATTATTCCCGCCCCCTCGGGATAACAATCAAAATAAGTTAGAGGAGATGTAGAAATGAGATATATAGATTTGATCAAATCGAGATAAGGTAAGGTTCCAGATGATCGATTAAGCACACAAGACCAAGTTTGACCACCAAGTGATGAGAATTTGCCCCAATTTGAATAAGATTTAATAGGAAGAGATATTAATAATGTTAGGTCAAGATACAAAGAGGAGAAATGAGATGATGATGGGTGAGAGAGAAATGGTGATTGCCTCAAAAGATCAAAGAAATGAGCCTCAAAGGGTCAATCAACTGCACATAGGAGGATAAAATTTTAAAACATGATTTTGATAGTCAAGATAAAGTTGGATTATGATTTCGATCCAAAAAATGGATCCAGGATGTCAAAATTAGGTAAGGGTACAATTTTTGCAGAAATCTGATACTTTGAAAAATTAAGTCAAAATGATATATAAGGGTAGATTAGATATGATGATATGATTAACCCCTTGTGATGATAGGAAAAGGGCGAGAGGATGAAAGATCGAGGAAATGAAAAAGACATGGTCGAGATAGAAGAAAGGAGATACGTGATTGAGCGTAATTGACTAATTTGTCCACTAATGATGAAGGAGACTCTTCAAACTCAAATGCAACTAAGAATGCACCTAAGAAATGCAAGCTACTATGACAATGCAAGGTTCAATTTGCAAGGTTTAGGTAGATAGGTCATTGTTTTTATCATTGAGCCTTATTATGGGACATCAAAAGATTATACAACCATCACTAGTGCAAGTGCAACTATGAAGATATGAATATGATCTATATCAGATAGAATTTAGGAAACCCATGTAAGCATCGAGACATAAGTGTTGAGATGACTTGAACACGGTTTCCAAGTTAATGTTGCAAGATTATACTAGTATCGAGGAATAAGTGCCAAGATAACCATGAGTACAATCTTGCATGAGAAAACACAATGTAAGAGTCAAGCATATAGCCTTAAGTCTCCCGAGTGTCCAAGGGAACAAATCAAGAGACACCTAGGATCGTTAACGTAATATCCACAGGTGAAAATCAAAGAAAATATCCCCCATGCCCCCATTCCTCTAGCCGAAACATCACAAAGAGACTAAGGAGGAAACACTCAATGAAAATCATCAATCAATAAACACTCAAAGATAAATAAGTCATAACATGTCTCAGTCGTTTTAGTTTAGGCGCGATGTGAAATAAAAAAATATAACCATTGAATTGCTAGGACTCATGCCTATAAGTGAGAAATGTCACACAATCCTAGACTGCACACAAAGCATTGAATCAAGATAGGATATCTGATAAGTGTTAAGAAAAACTTGATGTCAAAGGAAGTGTTGAGGAACACTGTTTAGGGTAGTGTTAAGAAACACTGGTGTGAGTTACTAAAAGACACCATTGCACAACAGAGAAGAGGTCAGTTCATGCCCCCTAGCCCTAGACAAAGATCAATTTCAAACCAATGAGATAATACAATGGGAGTTAAAAGGGTTCAGAGTGCAAAGTGAAAGATGATAGATATAGATGCATAGGTTTCAAGTAGCGCCTATTTCTAGGTTTTCACCACTTGGAAGCTTTATTTATTTTTGCTACCGAGGTGCCTGTTTCTAGGTTTCCACCAAGGCACAATTTTCCCTTTTCTAGTTTTTTTATTCTTTTTGTTCTTTTTTGATACATCAAAGCGCCTATTTGCTAGGTTTTCACTAAGATGGTCATTTTTTCAGGACATTACGTGATTTTTATGATTTTTTCAGGTCTTTCAGATATGTACAAAGCTCCTGTAGCATCATGCGTAGAACTTCTTCATATGTAGGATGTTGATAGGTTCAGGGAGCTATTCTCTCTTAGGTGTAGAAAGATGATAAGCATTGGATCCAAAAGCAATAGTGATTATGTAGGGACCCAACCAATTTGGCTCAAATTTTCCTTTTTATACTCTATTCTGTTGATTCTTGGGATTCTCTCTTAAGATGAGATCTCCAAGATGAAACTCTCTGGAATGGACTTTCTTATTGTAACTTTCTGACATCCTTTTTTTGATATACCCTCATGTGGTCAAATGCATCTTTTCTTCTCTCATCCAGAAGTTCTAACTCTTGTATATGCATGATTTTATAGTCATCATCAGTGATAAGGCATCTTAATGAAATTATTAAGGAAGGTATCTCAACTTCAAGAGGCAAGACAACCTCAGATCCATAGGCCAGTTTCAAGGGCCTAGCTCCAGTTGGTGTGCAGATGGTAGTTATGTAGGCCCATAATACATGATTAATCTGTAAGTGCCAATCTCTACTTGTCTTATTAACTGTCCTGTGTAAGATCTTTAGTAGTGTTTTGTTAGAAGCTTCAACCTGGCCGTTACCTTGAGGGTAGTAGATTGAGGACCAATGTTGTTTGATCTTGAATTTCTTACAGAGCTATTTGAGATCCTTATTTCTGAACTGTCCTCCATTATCAATGACTATGGAGGAAGGTATGCTTTAGCAACAAATGATGTGATTGAGTATAAATAGGGACACTTATTTTCTTGTAGCAATTTAAAGAGGAATAACCTCAACCCATTTTGTGAAATATTCTATTGCGGTAATAATGAATTTGTATCCACTGCATGAATTAGGGTGGATTTGACCCACCAAATCAAAATCCCACTATTGAAAATGCCAGTGTATAATAGAAGGGATAAGTTCTCTGCCTGGAACATGAATCGGGTTCCCATGTATTTGACATTTTTTGCAAGATTTAGCATAGCGTACAACATTTTTTTGCATAGTAGGCCAATAGTAACCAACCCTTAGTAGTTTTTGAGCTAACACAAGACCATTAGAGTGAGACCCACATACACCGTCATGGACCTCAGCTAACGCACGTTCAAACTCATCTTTCTCTAAGCACCTAAGAAGTGTTTCATCTAAGCCCTTTCTAAACAAGTCACCAGAGATGATGGTATAATGAGAAGCATTGTGAATGAGTTGTCATTTCTCATTACGGGTTAAGTTGTCAAGAATGATTTGGTGATGAAGATAAGAGTAGATTTTGGCATAGAGAGAAGAGTCATGAGAAATGACAGTAAAAATCACATGATTGTCAGGAGAGTTATAGGCAGGGTAGGGTAGTTCTTCCACCAGGAATTGAAATCTTGATTCATGTTCTTCTAGCTGTAAGATAGAAGCTAAAGTGGCCATTGCATCAACCGCCTTGTTTTTAGCTCTAGGAATTTGCTAAAATGTGACAAAAGAGAAGTAGATTTTTAGATCATCAATCATCTTTTTGTAGGGAATTAATTTTTCATCCTTTATTTGGTAATCATTATTAGCTTGATTGATAACAAGTTGTGAGTCTCCAAAGATATGTAGCTTGACAATCCTCCATTCAATAGCCAGTTTGATTCCATTTGTCAAAGCCTCATATTCTGATATGTTATTTTGTGCAAGGGAACACAAATTTGTTGGACTTAGGAATAGTATATCCATGAGGTGAAATAAACAAAATTCCATCTCCAACACTATTTTGTGTTTGAGATCCATCAAAGAACATCTTCCAAGTGCATTATGTTACATACATGATGGAAGAATCAGGGAAGTCAATCTACATAGGAGCATCATTTGGTATAGGAAAATCAACTAGTTGATCAACAATTGCCTATCCATTTATAGCTTTACGGTGGATGTATTTAATGTCAAATTCAGAAAGAATCATCATCAATTTGGCCAATAGACCAGTGAGAGTAGCTTTTTTTAGCAATTATTTTAGAGGATCAATTTTGGCGATAAGATGTGTAGTATGTGCCAACATGTCGTGTCTAAGTTTTTGAGATGCAAACACTACTGCAAGACAATCTTTTTCAATGTTATTGTAATTGATCTCATAGGCAACCAATGTTCTACTGATATAGTATATGGATCTTTCTTTTCCATTTTCATCTTGTTGTGCTAGTAATGCCCCCAAGGATATAGCTATTGTTAAGATATACAAAATGAGAGGTTTCCCTGGAATAGGAGGCATTATAATTGGAGGTTTAGCAAGATATTCCTTGATTTGTAAGATACTCTTTTCACATTTTTCATTCTAGGTACATGTACCTCCCTTATGTAGACTTTTGTTAAAAGGTTGAGCTCTGTCAGCAAGTTGAGATACAAATCTCCTAATAGTCTGAATACGTCCTTGTAGAATCCTTAGTTGACTTATGTTCTTGGGAAGTGACATTTCCATTAGTGCTTGGAATTGTTCAGGATCAACCTCAATTCCTTTTGTTGAAATGATATACCCAAGTAGTTTTCCTGAGGTGATGCCAAAAACACTTTTTTTTGGGTTCAATCTGAGCTGAAATTATTCCATTCTATCAAATATTAAATTCAAGTCTGCAATATGTGTACTCCTCTTTTTAGACTTAGCCAAGGTATCATCCACGTAATCTTCCATGCTTTTATGCATCATATCGTGAAAGATTGTGGTCATAACTCTTTGATATGTAGTTATTTATTTTTTTAATCCAAATGGCATGATGTTCTAACATAAGGTTCCCCACACGCATGTGAAGGCAATATTTTCTTGGTCTTCATGTTCTATTTTGATTTTATTATATCTTGAGAAGCCATCCATAAGAGAGTACATTTCATAACTCACAGTCATGTCCACTATCATGTCTATGTTTGGAAGTGGAAAGTAATCCTTAGGGTATGCTTTATTAAGTTCTTGAAAATCAGTGCATACATGAATGGTATTATCATGTTTAGAAATGAGAACAATATTAGATATCCATTCTGCATAGTCAATAGCCCTTACGAATCTTGCGCTCAATTTTTTTTCCAATTCTTCTTTAACCAAAAGAGCTATATGTGGATGCATATTTCATAACTTTTGTTTTATTGTCTTGATAGCAAGAGCTATAGATAGACTATGCATGATGAGATTAGTGTGAATCCATCGCATGTCTAAATATGTCCAAGCAAAGTTTATCTTTTTTTCTTTGAAAAATTTAGTGAATTGTTGTTTCTCATCTGCTGACAAAGATTGAGCTAGGTGTATAAGATGAGGTGTTTCAATCGTCCCAAGATTTACAGCTTGTGTGGGCTCTATTAAGACTGAAGATCTTTCCTAAAAACAATTGTGCAGACTATCAAGTACCTCATCTTTGGGTGCCTCAAAGAGGTTTTCACCCTTAGACACATGTTTTATTTTTACTTTGTTTGGTTCTGATACTGCCACAAAGTGGTTTTCGCCATCAGAACATCTATTCTTTTTCATTTTTCATTTTATTTTATGACTAAAGTACTTGATATCTTTTTTAATCTTGTTTATTTCTAGTTCACTGGTAGAAGTAACCATAGGTTCATTGACATTGAGGTAACATGCAATTTCATAGTCATTCTGAAAGGTAGGTAATGTAGGTGGTAAGTTTTGTTGTGACCAATCAATTAAGTCGGGGTACATAAGTGGGAGGGAAGGGATGGGTTCCAAGGTATTAATGTGAGGGGAATAATCTCCAAGGATAAGATATTTAGAGCTTATAAGTCTCTTTCAAAAGTACCTAGATCGATCTGATTCCTAGCGTTGTCAACTTGATCAATGAGAGTGATATGTAAGTTTGACTCATCAAGCCCTACAGGTGACTCATCTACCATTTTGTTTTGGTTAGTATAGGTATGGACTACATCAATCCCTAGTTCTCTTGACTCAACTAAGAGAATCCCATTCAGGCTCTTGTGTTTCAATATCTCTATCTCTTTGTAGAAATCACACCATTTTTCTGCGAATACGCTCCCTATTAGGATCCTCAACTTTTGATTCTTCATTGTGATGGGATGCAAAAATTTCATCATCATGTTCAAGTGGGGGTCCTTCTTCATTCCAAAGGATATTAGTAGAAGGAACAAAGTTGTCTATATCTTGATAAAAAATAGGAGCATACAAGGTTTCTTCTTCATATTCACTATTTTTAGGTGTTGGGTCAAAAACTGGTTGTGTGTTGGAAAATCCAAATCCAGTCTTATCCTTAGATTTTATCCCATTAGTATGACTCATAGGCTCGATGAGAGCATGTATTTTGTCACTTAGAGGGCCATGACCAGGATAACCCATTTTAGTTAAGAATTCATATCCTTTTCCATATTTTTTAGGAGGTACTGTAGCATTACGTATGACTTCTTCAGGTTCTTTTCCTTTGTATATCCATTCTCTGACAACTTGTTCTTCTCTTTTATCTTCTAAGGGTACTGCAGACTAAAAAAAAGTACCATAGAATGTCATGGAAAAAGATGAAGGTTTTTTATTTTCTGAAGGTTTCCCATAACAACGAGGGAAAATTGAGAGTGTAGCAATAAAGTCAAGTCGATATTCTCCCATTCCAAGGTTCATCATTTTCAATTTTTTGTCACAATCAACAAGAGTGGTCTTATTTTCATCGGCAACCTTGTTATTTGGTACCAAGGAATCAACAATAAGTGCATTAATAGACATATAATTATCTCCTGGGATAGAAATCTCAGTCCCATTAAAAGGGAATTTTATGCACTGATGATAAGTAGAGGGGACTACTTGCATGTGATGAATCTAAGGTCTTCCTAGTAGTATGTTATAGGCAAGAGGGATATCAAGAACTTGGAACATCACCTCTTTTTCAATTGGGCGGGTAATACAATTAGTCCTTTAGAGGACCTCTCAACTTCATCATAAGCCTTGATAGTGATCTTTTTCCTTGAATCAATGGTGAATTCTAATAATCCCAATTGCTTGATTACATTAAAATAATAGAAATTTAACCAAACACCATTATCTATCAGCACACATTTGACTCGAGTTTGATAGATTTTAATCTCAATGTTTAAATCAAGGTTATGTGGATGGCTTAAGGATTTATCGTCTTCCTATGAAAATGAAAGGTAATGTGAAGCAACGATATGGTTGACCATAGTCTGGAATTGATCAATGCCAATGTTCTTAGGGACATTAGCTTCTTGCAAAGACTTCTTTAAGATTTCCCTATGCATAGGTGATAGTTCTTGTAGGTCAAATATTGAGATTTGAGAGGGAGTTTGCTGAAGTTGATCTACTAAACTGTAGCCAAATTTGTTAGAAGTAGAGATTTGTTTAGAAGAGGTTTTCACTTTTGGATTTGCTTATTTTGAAGAATTTGGACCTCTGAGCATGACTTTGGGTTGACTTCTAGTAATGAAATTGAGATTTTTCTTGGATGAAGGAGGGTTAATACCTCTAAGCATTATCATATGACTGGACTCGTTGAAAGATCATGGTTGTATGGAAGAATTAGCACTTCTTAAGATGAGCCTAGGTACCTCATCAAGATCTTAATCATAGTTGGGTCCATTATATTTTACCATGTTAATACTTTCATCCATTGGTTCGAGCATGTTGATGATATTGTCGTTGTTTGTGTAGGTGTATTTAATCTTATCCCTTTCATCTTTCTTAGATTTTGATGCCTCTCCTTTATTATATTTAGGGAGTGGCTCTTTAAAATCTTTGTGATCAGAATTTTTGACAAGGCCATCTACTCCAACTTTTCCACTCTCAATAAGGTCTTGAATGACATGTTTTAGCCTTATGCAATTATCATTCTTATGTCCTTTGTTCTTATGATATTCATAGTAATGATTATCATTCCACCATTTAGGTTTTACCTCAGGTTCATAAGACTTAGCAAATTCTAGTAATGTGATAATTTTTTTGGAAAGAAATGTCTTGAGTATCACATCATACAAGTCTCCTAAAGGTGTGAATCACACTTGGGATTATGTGCTCAGGAGGTCTTGTCTTATTAGAATCATTGGTCTTTGTAGCCTCTTGTTATCAAGTTGTTAAGATAGAATTGACCAAATTGAAGATGGGCTCCTTAGACTTAGGCTCATCAACAACGTCATCATTAACCATATGCTTATTCTTGTTCCAAGGTTTGTTATTATCTTTGTTGTATCTATTATTAGTATTGGATTTCTCTTTTCTCAAAGTTATTTCACCTTTCTTGACCAAGACATATTCTATACGAAAGACACTCTCAATCATGTCATTTAAAGTGAAGAAGACTTGCTTCCTAAGATCATAGTGTAATTTAGGAATAAGATTATTAAAAAATATGTCAATTTTTTTTAATTTTCAGGGAGTTGTCGTGGATACCTTGAGTGAAACTTTCTCCATCTTTGCAAGAATGTGACAAAGGGTTCACCTTGCTTTTGTTTAATATTAAATAAGTCAAGCATAGTTATTGGATGTTGAATATCGTAAGAATATTGTTGTATGAATCTTTGCACAAGCTCATCAAAAGACTTAAGTGGAGGAGTAATCTTTGTAAGCCATTCCATGGATTGGCCATTTATACTCTTAGGGAAGAGTCATATGAGATAGGTGTTATCGTGCGTGACATCATATTTAGAACATAAAAATGTTTGACATGATCATGATGATCTCCATTACCATCATATTTGTCAAATTTAGGGATTTCAATATCCCTTGGGAAATGCATCATGTATAAATTATTGTCAAAAGGTAATGCACATATAGATTACACTGAAAATGATAATTTAGGCTTCTTTGTTTCTCTTCTCAAGTGTGATATTTCATCTCTCAAACTTTTTATTTCTTTCCTGGTAACCTCTAGTTCTGAGGGCTCTTTTTTTTCAAATTAACCCATCAATATCAAAGTCATGTGGAAGTTTTAATCCTTTAGAGGCTAGATGCAAAAAGTATCGGTATCCATTTTGTTCTAATGTTTTCAACATAAGATTCTAGTAGCGATCATCTTGTTGAAAATTCAGGAGCTCTCCTTCAGTAATTTCCTGATCTGTATTCCCTATTTGAGAATGTGAAGATCTCAAGGGTGAATCATGTCCATTGTGCTGAGATCTTGGAGGAGATCTAGGTGGTGAATTATTTACATTTTTTTCATTGTAGAAATTGCTGTTAAATTGTTGAGCCAACTGGGCTGCTTGTTCTTCAATGTAACTTTTTTTTTTCTAATTCCAATCGTCTTAATCTTTCCTTTTGCTCAAAGAGTTAAGTTTTTTTTTTTCTAATTCCAATCGTCTTAATCTTTCCTTTTTCTCAAAGAGTTTATTAAATCACTTGTTATGCTCTCCTCTAGACATGGTGAAAGATATAATATTTTCAGATTTTGATGAGGAAATAGGTGTCTCACAAATGCTATCAAAGGTGCTTCCAAAAGAATCAAAGTAGATTTCGGTATTCTCCTCTTCCTTGTCAAAGATAACTTGAGGTGAGGGTCTTTGTCATGGTGACGCTGATGCCTAGTGGGAAAGGGTAATTCATCAAAGGCTAACTAGTGGTTTCTTTCCTTGATCAATTTGGTATCTAGTTGTTACTAGCATGAATAAGAGCATAAAGATCCAATCAAGATGACACAACATGACTTAATGTCTATCCTAGAAAAGAAAAGTGTTCACTTGTCAAAAGAAAGAAAAAGAGAATAAAAGAGAAAGATCAAGATGACTTGTCACAAAGTGCCCAAGCTGCGGGTAAGATCCATGGGTACAACACTTGTGATTTGAGTCAAAAGATAAATCCAAGATAAGATAAGATAAGATAACGAAGAGAAATTAGACAAGTAAACAACTCTACTAGTCAAGAATATAACAAAGGAATCTAAGTAGTCCTTTTCAGCTAGAAACAAATCATATTATGTCAATTCAGACTAAGAGATCAAAAAGATTCAAATGTAAGCTCCCTAAATTGGCTAAGAGAAAACTTGGACCAAGCCCACTTGAATCAGAATTTGGGCGATAAACCTCAAATAACCAGGCGACACTTAAGCAAGAGATAAAATTTGTACGACATACCCCAGTGAATCAGAATGCTACTTTAAGGTCACACGATATTTCATTTATAGGTTAGATGATATACCCTAGTACAATGAGGCAACACTTCCTTCGATGGAAGACAATACTTTAAAAGGTCATGCGGTATTTCTCACTAAAGGCAGATGACATTTAATTAGAAAACTATGAAGGGACAATTTTGGCTTGAGATCTTTGTTTTGACCAGTTATTTTGACTAATTTGACAAAATAACAATGTTTATTAGTAAGTTTAACAAGTTTGACATTTTAAAAGCCATTGTGACACATAGAGTAGTCTTAAAAAAATTAAGCAAGTGACAAAGTAACCTTGCATGATACAACCATTTGTGAGGTCTCAAAGGAAAACTCCATGCATAGAATCGTAATGTGTATGTTCAAATAATTTTCACTGGTCTTTGCACAAATCGAAGACACATTAAGAAAATTCTACCTAAGGTCAAGAGGCTAGTGATTCAACCTTTTCCCATAAATTTATGTTCTTAGCCCCACGGTTAGGTGGTTGAATGGCCATTCTTAGGACTATGCAAGTTATGGATCAATTGGAGAAGAATGATGCTTGAATCAGATGTCTTTCCATATTACCATATTCAAGCTTTAACATCCAAGGGAACACATATGGTGAGTGTCTTGGGGTGATTTGAGTAATCCAATTGGATCAATCCTTGCACAAAGGAATTCACACGGCCAAAATGGGTAGTCTCTAATCCTAGGTTCTTAATAAGGGTCTTCGTTCATGACTACCCCTGTAGTTTCACAAGCAGAATTAAGACCTTTCAGCCCTACAAGGAAGCAACCAAGTCTTCTCTCTCTCTTTGGATTGAAATAAGCTTTTGATTATAGTGGGGTGGAGCAGTTAGGTTCACTTGTTCCCCACTTGGGTCATTCCCAAAAGATTACTGTTACCCAAAAATTCCCTATCATTCATTTTTGGCCACGGTCCTATTTTCCAAAGAAATGCTCAAGTGTCAAAAGTCCAGTGTGTTTTCTGCCTTTTGGCCCGAAAACCCAATGTGTTTTCGACCTTCTCTCTAAAGGCTCAGGATGTTTCTGCCTTTTGGTTCGAAAGTTCTCTATGTTTTCAACCTCCAATTTGAAAACCATCTGTGTTTTCAACCCCTTTTGTGTTTCAGACTTCTTCCTCTGGTGGCATTCATTTCATAAACACGCAACTCCGATCAATATGGTCCCAGCGAGACTTCCTAGCAGAGATCTACGGTGGTCGCATGATCTCATGGAATCTTCCGAGCCCATGAGATCATGCGACAACTGTTTGATGAGATCCCAATGGTCGCGGTAAAGTTCTAAATGATAAATGGTTCACGGTTTGGGTAGTTAACATCATGCAGTTGGTCGCATGATTGCATAGGCCTTCCTAGCCGCATGCGATCATGTGACAAGCGGTCAATGGTCAGTAGGGACTTCGACATTGTGATAGCTGCTGGTGGGTCCTCTAGTGGTGATGTGTCTAGTCTGTAGTGGGCCCGATAGCACATGGCCTCGTAGATTCAAGATCTACGGTGGTCGCATGTTCGCATGGGATCTTCTGATCCTATGCGATCATGCGACTACTATTGGATCCTTCTGGTGTTTCGGGGGCATTCTATCTTGGGTCCATCTGATGCAGTGGTCTGTGGGTCCAGGTTGCAGTTTGGTGGCCATGGAAAAGACATCTACGATGGTCGTAAGATCTCATGGGATCTTCCGACCCCGTGAGATCTTGCGCCCGCTGTTAGATTAGAATCTCAGCTTGCAGGTAAACCCAGGGTTGGTAAAGCAGGTGCGCGGTTGCACAGTTAAAGATTTCTCGCAGTCGCCAGATAGAGCCTGGGGTTAGTAAAACTTCCAGTGACTTGCCGACTAAGAAGAAAGTAAACCCGAGGTAGAACACATAGTTAGGTTTGCAGTGATCATCTTGCGCTTGTCGCATGATCGCATGCAGCTTTCTAACCGCATGCGATCATGCGATGAGCCATCAATGGTAAATAGTGACTTCGGTGGTGGGCCAAGGGGGTGATGACATGTCGATCTTGTGGGCTGGCGGTATAGCATGGGCCCCGTAGATGCAAGATCTACGGTGGTCGCATGTTCGCATGAGATCTTTTGAGCTCATGCGATCATGCGACTATCATCAAATTCTTCTGGTGTTTCTTGTGGTGTTGTTGTGGGATTGACTGAGGTGGTGGATATTTTGTGGGCCTGAGCATCTATGTGGCAAAGTGGTGGCAGTTTCTAAAGAGCTTGTCACATGATTGCATAAAAGCTTTTGAGCTCATGCGATCATGCAACTAGTGGTATTTTTAAGCAGTGCGGCCAGTTTTGGTGGGCTTTTTTCTGTGAGATGGTTGCAGCGGTGCGGTAGCTCAAAAAAATTGATGTCGCCAGGACATTTTCTAGCTGAAGGTTGCAGAGTTGATGAGGGAGGTGTGGGCAGCTGTCAGGGGTCGATTCTTTGTCCCAACAGGGTACATTTGTGCATTCATGGCAAGGCCAATTTGCAGAGAGGTTGATGAATCCAGGCTGTTGTGTCTGCAGGTTGTTTACGGTACAAGGATGGGTCTTTTATCTGATCAGTTTTAATGTTGCAGGGATATCTTTTATAATCAGATTTGACTGCTAGGGTTGGTTATTAAATTGGAAAATCTGTACCCTGGTTAACTTTTGACTCCTGCCTGCGTGCAGTTGAGTTTGTATATAACATTTTTTGGAGCCTGTAGTGCTCATAATTCAACAGTTGTAAAAAGAAAGTTTCTTTCTCAGAGAGCAATTTGTGGCAATTTTCCTGCCCTTTTAGCTTTCTACAATTGTAATTTTCATTGATTGTTCAGATATTGCAAAGTATTTTGTGACATTTTGTTTGTCCTTATGCTTTCTTGTGTGGATTATCTCTTATTGGATCAAAGTGTATGCATGTTTTCAATGATATCTTAGGTTCCCTAATTCCTCTTATTTTCTATAACTGTGTGTGTTATTGTGTTGATCCGATATAGATGTTTTGTGGGTATGTTATAACCCCTAGCAATCTTGTCTCAACCCTACACCGAGTTGTAGAAGTGAATGTCTGTTTGCAGGTCATAAGTGGTGTCTTCGATTCATGCCCTCTTATGAAATACTTATGCAAGCCTATTGAGTAAGTTGTGATCTCTTAGACCTATTTCTTCACTGGTTTCATCCCTCTATACTAAGATCCAAACCCTAGTTTCAGTGCATCACCTAGTAGGTAGGTTGCCTTCTTGTTATTTCCCTTTCATGCACTCCTTCTAACCCTTTCCCTTCAAAGTTTACTTTCTTGTCTAGAAGCAAACTAAGGTGACTATCCAAGAGGAACCAGCCTAGAACCTGGAGGTCTCATCTCGATTAGCAAAAGGTCCCACAACCTTGAGATGATTCCCATGTTATACTGGATTATCAAGACCAAGAGAGCTTGAGATCAGAGGTGCAAATTTAGTGTATAACATTTCTGGCATGCCCGGTGGGACTACAAAAGAAGTCAATTTCAAATATTATGGCATCTCTGATATACTGATTGCATAATACAGGCCTTAAAGAGGTTAGTACTCAAGTATATCTGGTGACTCCATGGGTGTTAAGAGCAGTGACCCAATTTATGATAGAGCTTATGAAGAAAATAGACCCTTCTGATGGCAAGACTATTTGCATTTGCACCCTTTAATCAGGGTAGCCCATTAAGTTTTGCCCAACACCATGATGTGCCCTTGGCAGCACTCAAAAGTATACCTGATTTCATAGGTGAAGGGAAAACTATGGCTTTGGAACACATAAGAGATGTGACCATTATCTGCAGTATACACAATGTAACTCAAGAGGATGTGGCCACCAAGCTATTAGTAGCCTCTCTCAAAGGTAAGGCTCTGGAATGGTTTAGAACTTTGGCAGTTGGCTCCATTACTTCATGGGATAGACTTGGAGATCTCCTTAGCAAATAGTTTGAGGATAATGCAGACTCTTTGTCTCTAGTAGAATAGCTCCAAGTTATAAAGAGAGATCCTCATGAGCTGATGACAGATTTCTCAAGACATGGAATAGGATTCCAATTAATATAAGGCCTTCAGCAGATTGTGCTTTCCTTTATTTTTTGAGAAGCCTAACTAGTGATATATCTGTCATGATTCAATCTTTAGGAGGTACTTCATTGCCCCAGGCTTTTGACCTAGTTGTCAAAGCAGAAAATTGCTTAATCCAGGCAGGGATGATAGACAGAAGACCACCCATGCCTATCTCTCTTAATCTTCAGCCTACTATACCTATGCAGATGCCTCCATTTACCCCCATACCTACATCAATGGAACCTCAGGCAAGCACTAGCTATGGGAAGTCCATAGTTGACCTTCCTCAAGAGCTACTCAAAGTGAAAAGCGATCAACAAGCAACAAAAAAGGAGATGAAGAGCCTATTGCAGGCTTTAACCAAAGAGTTGATCACTGTAAAAGGGCAGTATTTGGAGGATGGATCACTTTATCAACAAGAGGATCAAAATCCTAACTAACAGTAGCAAGTTCAGGAGCAACTATATCAGGATTGTAGGCCACAATATCAGGAGAAGCATTAGAGCAAAAGGTAAAATTTTTTAAAAAGGCCTTTCCATTAATATAATCCAGTCAAGAGGACATTCCCAACACAAAGCATCAAAGCAGTTGGCAGTCACCTGAACCCATTTTTTGGGAGGGAGGCCACAGATTGTCCACTTGTTCTCTTGAACTATGAGCTTCCTAATGGAGAAAGGTCAGAAGTGTTACAACAGGAGACAATGACCTCTCAAGCACATACCCCTAAGGATGGAATGCAACAAGAGACTCACAAAGTCCAAATCTCAAGCTCCTTTCTTGGTAAGTCCACTGACATTTCTGTTAATTTTCCAAGTTTTAGATTCTCTCCTCCAGTTTAGAATCTTAGTCAACATGAGCCTAATCTCCATGCATTTTTAGAGCCTATTCATGACCTTGTCTCAGATTTCCAGCCACTTCATCCTATTCCTATAAATGAGATACCTAGAAGGTTTGATTTTCTAGGTGATAATGAACCTATCCTGTAGCAAATAAAGCCCTATAAGCCAATTCTTAAAGAGTCCACTACACCTCAAGCACTTTTAGGCCATCAGGAAGAGGATGATTTTTTTCTTTTAGGTATACTTTTCCATGATAATCATGAGGAGCAGGTAAGGCTATTACATCAAGGTGGATTAGAGTGATCAAATCATGATAAGAAAGAAAGTGAGGAAGGTGAGAGCCCGACTAATATTTTTGAGGAGATGCCTTCTTACATTGAGCAGGATGAGGAGGTTGATAATGTCTTAATTGAAGAATTTAGGCCGATTTGCAATAAAGTGGGGGAAGACTCTAAAGAATCATATTTCTTGGACCATAAGGAGGGGCCAGTGATTGTCAGGAATATGAGACAGTTTGATACCTTTGATGAGCTGTTGGATGTTTCAACTAATGAAGAGGATGGTCTGCTAACTGCAGAAGAAGAAATATTATGGCAAACTATCATGGAGGGACAAAATTTTTATCATCTTGCTGAAGTTATTGATGAGATGCATCCTGATAATAAGAAAGGGAGCTCTTAGTTCATTCTTTCCAGGGGGTGCCCTTTAAGGTACTTAGCAAGAATGGAGGCCAACAGTAAAAAGGATCCAGTCATGTTTGTGTCCAAACATGAGTGTTCAAGTGAAGCTGAAGCTGAGGGTGAACTTGCAGTTCAGCAAAGGCAAGCGCAACTCACTTATCTACCCCTGGATGATGGAGATAAAAATCTGTTGGCGGAGGTGAGTCAATTTATTTATGTCCTCTAGAAGGTAGTGTATCGGTTCTTCACACAACTGTGTGTACTGCCCTCCTTGTTAGCTATCCTCTTCTACAGAAAGTGCAATGTCCTAAGGAGGAAGGGTAGCTATTTCAACATGCCAGTGAATGGCTTTGTTTGACTAGGTTTTTGTAACTAGTTAGCTTAGGTTAGGTTTCCTGCTTTCTTCCTATTTTCTAGTTTAGTCTTTCCTTGTTTTCTAAGAAGTGCTCGAGCACAGTTTTGTTCCTCTCCCTGTCAGAAAGTTTTTGTGCTCAAGAATTGATTCCTACGCCCAATGGATTGCTTCAAGGCAACTAGTCTAAATTTATAGTAGGCTGACATCCCGCAGAGGTCGCCAAAATGTTACCCAAAAATTCCCTATCATTCATTTTTGGCCACGGTCCTATTTTCCAAAGAAATGCTCAAGTGTCGAAAGTCTAGTGTGTTTTCTGACTTTTGGCTCGAAAATCCAGTGTGTTTTTGACCTTCTCTCTGAAGGCTCAGGATGTTTCTGCCTTTTGGTCTGAAAGTTCTCTGTGTTTTTGACCTCCAGTTTGAAAACCCTTTGTGTTTTCAACCCCTTATGTGTTTCGGACTTCTTCCTCTGGTGGCATTCATTTCATAAGCACACAACTCCAATCAGTATGGTCTCGGTGAGACTTCTTGCATGATCTCATGGAATCTTCCGAGCCCATGAGATCATGCGACAACCGTCCGATGAGATCCCAATGGTCACGGTAAAGTTCTAAATGACAAACGGTTCACGGTTCGGGCAGTTAACATCATGTAGTTGGTTGCATGATCACATAGGCCTTCCTAGCCGCATGTGATCATGCGACAAGCGGTCAATGGTCAGCAAGGACTTCAGCATTGTGGCAGCTGCTGGTGGGTCCTCTGGTGGTGACGTGTCTAGTCTGTAGTGGGCCCGGTAGCATGTGGCCCCGTAGATTCAAGATCTATGGTGGTCGCATGTTTGCATGGGATCTTTCGATCCCATGCAATCATGCGACTGCTGTTGGATCCTTCTAGTGTTTTGGGGGCATTTTGTCGTGGGTCCATCCGATGCAGTGGTCTGTGGGTCCGGGTTGTAGTTTGGTGGCGGTGGAAAAGACATCTACAGTGGTTGTAAGATCTCATGGGATCTTCCGACCCCATGAGAGCTTGCACCCGTTGTTAGATTAGAATCTCAGCTTGCAGGCAGGCCTAGGGTTGGTAAAGCAGGTGTGCGGTTATGTGGTTTAAGATTTCTTGCAGTCGCTAGATAGAGCTCGGGGTTAGTAAAACTTCCAGCGACTTGCCGACTAAGAAGAAAGTAAACCTGAGGTAAAACACAGAGTTAGGTTTGCAGTGATCATCTTGCGCTTGTCACATGATCGCATGCGGCTTTCTAACCGCATGCAATCATGCGACGAGCCGTCAATGATAAACAATGACTTCTGCGATGGGCCAAGGGGGTGATGACATGTCGATCTTATGGGCCGACGGTATAGCATGGGCCCCGTAGATGTAAGATCTACGGTGGTCGCATGTTCGCATGAGATCTTTTGAGCTCATGTGATCATACGACTGTCGTTAGATTCTTCTGGTGTTTCTTGTGGTGTTGTTGTGGGATTGACTAAGGTGGTGGATATTTTGCGGGCCCGAGCGTCTATGTGGCAAAGCGGTGGCAGTTTCTAAAGAGCTTGTCACATGATCGCATAAAAGCTTTTGAGCTCATGCGATCATGCAACCAGTGGTATTTTTAAGCAGTGCGGCTAGTTTTGGCAGGCTTTTTTTTGTGAGATGGTTGCAGCGGTGTGGTAGCTCAAAAAAATTGATGTCGCCAAGACATTTTCTAGCTGCAGGTTGCGGAGTTGATGAGGGAGGTGTGGGCAGCCATCAGGGGTTGATTCTTTGTCCCAGTAGGGTACGTTTGTGCATTCATGGCAAGGCCAATTTGCAGAGAGGTTGATGAATCTAGGCTATTGTGTCTGCAGGTTGTTTACGGTACAAGGATGGGTCTTTTATCTGATCAATTTTAATGCTGCAAGGATATCTTTTATAATCAGATTTAACTGCTAGGGTTGCTTATTAAATTGGAAAATCTGTACCTTGGTTAACTTTTGACTCCTGCCTGCGTGCAGTTGAGTTTGTATATAACATTTTTTGGAGCCTGTAGTGCTCATAATTCAACAGTTGTAAAAAGAAAGTTTCTTTCTCAGAGAGCAATTTGTGGCAATTTTCCTGCCCTTTTAGCTTTCTACAATTGTAATTTTCATTGATTGTTCAGATATTGCAAAGTATTTTGTGACATTTTGTTTGTCCTTATGCTTTCTTGTGTGGATTATCTCTTATTGGATCAAAGTGTATGCATGTTTTCAATGATATCTTAGGTTCCCTGATTCCTCTTATTTTCTATAACTATGTGTGTTATTGTGTTGATCTGATTTAGATGTTTTGTGGGTATGCTATAACCCCTAGTAGTCTTGTCTCAATCCTACACCGAGTTGCAGAAGTGAATGTCTGTTTGCAGGTCATAAGTGGTGTCTTCGGTTCAGGCCCTCTTATGAAATACTTATGCAAGCCTATTCAGTAAGTTGTGATCTCCTAGACCTATTTCCTTCAGTGGTTTCATCCCTCTATACTAAGATCCAAACCCTAGTTTCGGTGCATCACCTAGTAGGTAGTTTGCCTTCCTGTTATTTCCCTTTCATGCACTCCTTCTAACCCTTTCCCTTCAAAGTTTACTTTCCTGTCTAGAAGGAAACTAAGGTGACTATCTAAGAGGAACCAACCTAGAACCTGGAGGTCTCATCTCGGTTAGCAAAAGGTCCAACAACCTTGAGATGATTCCCATGTTATACTGGATTATCAAGACCAAGAGAGCTTGAGATCAGAGGTGCAAATTCAGTGTATAACAATTACTCTTTTGGCAAGCCCTCTAAAGGTAAATGCAATAAATTAAATGGATAACTAGTAGAGGTCTAGATTTCTGATTTTCCATAAGTAAAAGAGCATACTCTCCTACTCCATAGTGTCTCCCAAACACATCAAAAACATGTTAATTTACCAAGATTCCTTTCAGAAGCAACCAATCAAGTAGGTCAAGATTTTTGATTCATCCTCTAGGAGGTGAAGAGCATACTCTCCTACTACTCAAATAATCACAAGAAAAGAAATCTTCTAATTAAGCTAGGTGCCTAGAAAATCATGTATATGAAAGCACAATGTTTATTTGTATCTCCTAAGAAAACCTACAAAACTAATGATTAGTAGTTTCAAGATGAGTCCTTTCCAAGCATCCTACAAAACCACAAGTTAGTAGTTTTCTCAATGCAACTTCTTTGACAAGCGATTACTACAAAATCACAAGTTAGGGCATAAAATATTATGCAAATAAGATCAATATCCCTGCAAAAAAACTTGTTAGATCCTGCTAGAAAACAAAAAAAACACAAAATTACAAGAAAATGCAAGAAAACTTGACCAAAACCAGACTGTGACAGAGAATAAATCTAGATGAAACTTCACAGTTTGCCAAGAAAATCATACGATAGTGTACTGCAAACCAGATGATACGACAGTCTGTAAACAAGTCGTGCGACACTTCACTTGAAGGAATACAATATTTCTCTGTATGATAAAGTGATATTCCAGAGAGTGCAAACTTTTATTTGACAGTATTGAGAAACATCACACAAGTATATGTTGGAATGTCATACGAATTTTTGGGCTGCAAAATAGAAGTGACGAACCTGCGACAACAAAAACCAAAAAATATAAGAAATGGAGCTAAAAATGCATGTCTAGCCCCACAGTGGGTGCCAAAAATGTGTGATAAAAAGGTGACACACTTGTATAAACGACTGTTCTTGAGATAATCCAGGAAGAGGAGATCCAAGAGGCGGCTTATAGCTTCCTATCTATGACCTACAAGAATGTAAGCATTATTGATAGTGGCTCTCAAATGAACCTCAATAAGAAACTCTTGCAAGGTGCGAGAATGGAAGATTCAAAATGAAGATGCAAGCATGAAAGATCTAAATGAGATGAATGATCTAAAATAGAATGCAAATACAAGAACAAGGAAGAAAGTCCAATCTAACAAGATTACAATGCCTCCTAGTTAAACTATGTGATCTAAGCTAGATGTGATAAGAAAATGCTAAGCTAAAATGCAAGTAAACTAGAATGCTCTTAAGAATGCAAGATTAAAATTGAGATTATATGATCATGACTAACTAGCCAAGAATGAGAAGAGGGTCTCCTTTTATAGAATTTAGAAATAAATGGACGGTCAAGATTAAGAGGTGAAATCCAAGAGTGGAGAATAATCCCCATTTTGACTTTAGGGCACAATATTCTCAAGAGGCAAGATCAAGTGGATGAGAATGGTTAGGTAGAAATGAGTTGTGGAGATTAAGAGGCAAAATAGATTCCACTTTTGTCTTTTTTCTCTTTTTTTTTTCAAATTAAGAAATTTATTTTTCATGTGCACACATAGGATGAAGTGGATTTTATTTAATTAAAAGGGGACATGCTCTTTTAATCAAATAAGACTTAGGATAAATTGGTAAAAATTTAAGATATCATCAAATAAATGATTAAAGTGATGATTTGATCAAGAGATAAGATATTAAATCAATACACAAGACTGATTAAGTATAAGATAAGGTCTAGCATTTCTAATGTTTAATGTTAGAGTGGAGCTCAAGGTTTACTAGACCATTTTTGGGTAATTACATGCATCATATCATGAAAAATTGTTGTCATTGCTCTTTGGTAGGTAGCTCCAACATTTTTGAGACCAAAGGGAATCACATTCCAACAAAATGTCTCCATCCACATGTAAAGGCTATTTTATCTTGATCTTCAGGTGCAATTTTTATTTGACTATACCCAAAAAATCCATCCATTAATGACAACATATAATGCCCTACTGTGAGATCTACAATATTATCAATTCTTGGAAGAGGAAAGTCATATTTAGGACATGTCTTATTGAGATCTCAGAAATCTATACATACCCTTATACTCTTGTTAGATTTTGAAATAGGTACAACATTTGAAATCCACTTGGCATATGCAATGGGTCTAATGAAGCAGGTGTTCGAGAGTTTCTTTAATTCTTCTTTGAATAACAAGGCTATATGAGGATGCATTTTTATCAAATTTTATTTGACTGGTCCTAGATCCATGATGAGATGATGCATTATCAAATTTGGATCTAACCCTGGCATGTCAACAGTATGACCACACAAATTTACTTGCCATTCCTTTAATAATCCCATAAATATTTGCCTTTCTTCTTTAGATAAAGATGCTGCTAAATTGATAATCATGGGTTCTTCCTTTGTTCGATTGTTCACTTTTTTTGCAAGTTCAATCAAGATGGATGACCTTTCCTCATAATGTTCGGGTAAATTATCAAAATTATCATCCTTGGGTGCCTCAATTGAGTTTTCACCTTTGGAATCATCTTTTATTTTTACTTTTCTTGATCTAGCACATCCACATGGTGGTTTTAACCACTAGATCTTTGATTTTTTATTTTATTTGTTTGACTAAGAAACTTGACACTTTCCCTTCTTGCTGCCACATGAAATGATTCTTTGGTGGAAGATGGGTCAACTGCATTAAGTTACAAGGCAATGGAATAGTCATTTTGGAAAGTGTCTAGTTCATTTGGCTTGGTTTGATCCCAATCAATGAGTTCAGGATGGATTAAAGGTAAAGAGTCATTTTCTAGGTTTAAGTCCATTGGGGTTAAGGTCCTAACTTCATTATACTTTGGTTCATACATTGTATCTTCAAGGTCTATAATGTGCACTTCCCTAAGATACTCCATAGAGTTTGGATCTTGTTCTTCCTTACTAGAATAATCTTGAATGTATTGTGAATCTAACTCTTGTAGTATAAACCTAGAGTTTTGTCCCTCCGAGAATGTAGGTCTATATGAATCTCCTACCCACTCTTGTTTTGAACTTTATGCTTATTTAGATTTAGGCACATAAGAGTGGACTAAATCAAATTCTTTATCTTGGCATGATTCCTCTGATAGTGATTCCCATTCCCAATTGGTAAAGTCTTCATCACTATAAGAATTCTACTTGAGAAATTGTTCATGAATGTGAGGGAGTTTCTTTTCAGTATGTCCTAGTTCAAGGTACCCTACTCCAATTTTCTCTTAAATAGACCTCCAAGAGGTTTGTATAGGTTCTAACAATCCTTCTTTTGTTCTTCCAAGAGAACCTGATCCTTGGTAACCCATCTTTTGCATTATTTCACAACATTTCCCATATTGATGTGTGGGAATGCTAATGTGTTGGACCCTTTCAATTGATTCATCTTCATCCTTGTATAACCACTTTAGGATTTCATTATATTATTCTACCCCTGGTGGTGTACTAGCCCTTACAAAATTATCATTGTACCTTTGAGGAGATGTTTTTTCTTTTGAAGTAGAGGGTTTGCCACGAGATTTAGGAGAAAGTGGTGAATTGTCCATGTATAAGGAATATTCTCCAACCCATTTGTGATGAAGTTTTAATTTATTTTCATAATATTTCATCAATGTATCTGTATTTATATAATATGTTTCTTTTTCCTTCCCCTTTTCTGATTTTGAAGACCTTGATTCGTTTTCTTCTTTATTTGAGGAGCTTGAACTAGAGGAGCTAGGATTTTCATCATTTGAATTTAGAAGACTAGATTTTTCTTTATACTTGTTTGATGTGTGGAGGGAATAAAATATTCACCATTTGAAATAGTGGGAATTTATTTTCCATCCCCCTTTTCCTTTCCTTTTGATGTCTAACTTGTACTATGAGTCTCTTATTTTTCTTTTTCTTTGGGTGAATCTGATATAGAGACCTCACTATTATATAGCACAAAGGAATCTATAATTAGTTTCAAATTGTTACAATATTGGAAAGGATTGAGATCACCACTGATAGTTATTTCTTGACCAAGGTAAGAAAAATTCAAGTATTGGTGATAAGTAGAAGGAACCACTTGCATCTTATGAATCCATGGCCTACCCAACAATATGTTATAAGTTAATTTAAGGTCTAACACTTGACACATAGTTTCTTTTTGAATTGGGCCCACTTGAATTGGTAAAATGACCATGCCCTTTGAAGACCTTTATTCATCAAAATAAGAGTTAATTATTATCTTTCTTTTTGGATCCACGATATTATTGGAGTTGATGATAAAATCAATGCTACATTTCCCAAGAATCACCTGCATGCAAACACCTGTCACAGAAAGAGAGAAGAAAAAAGATATGGAGGCCAAAATTCAATGATCCACGAAAGAGGAATCATATTGATGTACAAAATAATAATTTCAAAACAATGTAATGAATGTGTTATTACAAGATAGATCAATCCTTATAAAAGGAGATCAAAACCCTAAAATTAAAACCTAGGTTGCATGATAATAATTAATGAAAGAATTAATTATTATATGCCTAAAGTTTAGCTTAAGTAAAGAAAGAGATAATAAGTGACTTAATAATTAAATTAGTATGATTTAAGTAATAAGAAAACACCTTATTACTCTAACACCCCCTCTTAAGATAAACTTAGGGACTAGCTAAAAACCTAGAAACAACTAGTGAAAGCAAATGGGTACCGACAACAAAGGCTTGATCAAGTAATCAAGTACAAAAGAGAGTCTCTATAAAGAAGAGAAATAGAGAAAAGAAAATGGAAAAAAAATCTACCCCAAAAAGAGACGAATACTAGTGAAGGACCGAAGAAGCCTCCAAACTAGAGAATATCCCATAAAATAGGAACAAAGAATTAACATGAAGAACTCCACTGAAGCAAGAAGCTGCAAATACTGTCAAAGATCAACTGCTGATCTGAAGTACCTCCACTAAAATAGAACATAAGCAGGTAGAGAAGACTGTAATTTGCATGAGTTCCCTCAAATAACACTACTTGAATCAAGAGGCAAAAAACCAAACTCGAAGATAAAAATGGCATAAAACACCAAAGCCTGAAGAGATGATTAATCAAATATGGAAGGTTGCCTCCAAAAAAAAGGAATGAAAGAGTGTCCATATGTTAAATTATTCATCTCAGCAAAATGCATAGGTACCCAGCCACTGCATCCTCCTAGTACATAGGAACAAATACTAAATACATAGCTAACTCCAATGAACCAAGGCAACATAAGAACTGTTATCGGTATTTTACCCATTTGAAGAGGCCTAGTTACTAAGTGAGATTACTGCACCCTAGTTTGAAATTATTAGTGGTCTTTCTTAATATTTGTGTTCATTTCATTGTAAAAGTACATGAAAGAGAAAAGGAAATGAACTGCATCTAAGATTACATGTGCATTTATCAATGTTAAGTATGCTGTACAAAAAGAGAAACTAAGCAGAATATTTATCCAAGCTCACATAGGCCGTGAGCATAGCCGTTGCTAGAATTGAAAGAATATGTACAGACATACATGAGTAAATGAACATAAACAACAGGGTATCAAACATTTCCTGAAGAAATGATGGAAGGATAACTAGGGTGTGAATCCAGTGTGATCCTACTTGATCTAAGAACTTGTAAGAAGAAAATAAATGGGGTTAGATCCAAGGGATCTAAGAAATGCATGATATAATATTACATATCCTCATCTACATTCATGCATGAACATAATTAACCATTCATCACAAGAAGGGGACCATGCTCTAGACAGATGCAAACTATAAGGATGCATGAAGGAGCCAGAGGAAAGCATATGATATAGAATAAAATGATAAATCTAATACAATATGATTCTACATCAAGATCAAGCATCCAAGACAATCATGCAAGTGCATCATTTCACCATGAGCAGAGAAGGTATGATCACAAGTGCTTAGTAGTAAGCTTCTTTCCTCTTTCGAAGCAATCATCTATAAATACTTGCAAAATGAAAGAGGGTATTATCCAGAGACCAACATCACAATGAGAAGTGTGAGATGATCATATCCATTGATTCTATGATAGAGAGAAATAAATCATTGCTACAGGAAGAAATGAAGCAATACAAAAATCTGCATATATCTTAATCAAAGAAGCATTTGCATACGAATATCAAAAGATAAAAGTCCTAATTTGTATACACATCTCAAAAATCAGTATTTTCAAAGATCAAAGCTACAAATATGATACATTTTCATGTGTATCTCTCAAAGAAAAGGGTACAACAGTGATACAAAATCTACATCTACATAAACAAAAATCTGCAATACATAATCATCAAAGAACAACTATATGATGCCCTCAATGATAAAAAATAGCAGAAAGCTTGATCATGCCCATGATATGAAGGAAAACCAGCAAATAATGCTTCCAAAGAAATGAAAGAATGAAGAAAGAGCAGCCATAATGCAAGAGAAAACAAAAAATTAAAATCTTGCAATGAAAAATGAAGTTGAAAACACTTACCTCTTACCTCTTATTACCTTCGAATCCTATCCCAATCAAAGTCAAAGATGAATGGAAAGTTTCCAATCCAAAATATCCTCTTCCATTTGAAATTCCCCTTGAGGCATGTGATTTTTGCAAGGGAGAAGAAGTTAAAAGGCAAGGGAGCTGATTTTTATATGTTTCCAAAACATTAAAAATTGGAGATTTTTTGAAATGTTTATTTTATAAACATAAAAGGGGTATATGCTATAAGCATATTATTTAAAGATTCTTTTTAATTTTTTCTAATTAGAGGGGAATTAAAAAGAAAATGGCCTTTTATTAAAAATTTGAAGAATATTTTGAGAAAAGGTCATTTTTCTAAAAGGCAAAATTGGAGATGTAGACCTATACCCCTAAGTCCTAGATGTTTTTTTTATGAATGGATAATGTGACCCCCTAAACACTTAGGTGTTATTGTTGTAAAATATTTTATTAGGGGCCATTATTAAAATGGGACATTTAATGTAAAATCATGCATATTTTATATTGTAAAATATTTGAGAAGTGATGTTTTATAAATCATCTTGTTCAAATATTATCTACCAAAGCATGATTAGGGGATAGGGTAGACTTTAATGGCTTATCTTTTTTAGGATTTTCATTTTTCCCCTTACCCCTACAAATCCGGGAATCTAGCATCCGAGTTTATGAGGTATCTTTATGGGCCTATTTGGAGAGTTTTCCATTTTTAGGTGTGTATACACTTAAAAATGGTTTCATTTATTAATTAAATATTTATTATTTAATTAATATTTATTTCTTCTATTTATTAAGTAAATTATTCAATTTATTTAATAAATTCACTATAGTCTAATTCTATATCCTAAGTCTTCTAAATAGTCTATTAAAGTGATTTAATTAAATACACAATCACCCAAATATGACTAAGTCTCCTAGTCCACTTCATCCACCTAGTCACCTGACACATCACCTTGGCTAAGATAAATAATTATTATTAATTATTTATTCATATTTATCCTCACCCACACATGTCCTATTCTTAAGGGCTATGTGGCCTCATAGGACTTGGTCTCATGACCACATGTCCTCTCAACAACCAAGTCAAGAGACATTCCCTATTCCTAAGGGGCTTCTCAAGCCACCTCTAAGGGTCAAGAGTGACTCATAGGACACTTGTGCAAAGAGTCCTCATGAGGAAAAGGTCTCTCCCTCTTTCTCTCTTTGGTCTTTGTGAGACACTTGACATGTGTCTTTCCCTTTCACCTTCTTCTCCTCCATGTCAATATGAGAGGAACATCATCCCTATTCTTCCTCTCACATTCCAACTACATCCCCCTTTCTCTCAACTCCTTCAACCAAGTCAATCCTAGCCCTACGATCTTCCACCTTTCATTCTCAACCGTAGGATTCTGCCACCTAGGCCTAGATCCTCCAAAACTCTATAAAAGGAGCCTCATTTCCCATTTGAGAGCTAATAGGTATTTTTGATAACAAACATTCAAGCATTCAAGCAACCAAGAATTCCATAGCAATCACCAATTCAATTTGCATTTCATCCATTAGTTTGCATAAGCTATTGTGCACACAATTTCATTCAATCTCCACACTTTGGTAGCATCTTGGGAGAAGGCTTCATATTGGAAATCTGAGAGCTCAACATCTTCAAGAAATCAAAGCTAGGAGGACAATGGAGACAAGCTTCATGGTAGGTGAAGGTAATTGAATTATTTTAATCATTTCATAGTTACTTTGCATTCTTCATTGTGTTTGCATTAGATAGATTCATTGGCTTTTATAGTTAATTTGCCATTTCTAGTTGTTAGACATCTAATTTGCATACATTTTTGGCGCTAGAAGGAGGGCCCAACCAGGCTTTTCACTTTCAATTTTTAGTTTTCCATGTGCAGGTTTTTCTACAGGTTATTTCTGTGCATTTGTCCACGATTTCTGCGCATCTATTCATTTCCGCTGTGCATCCATTTTCTCCCATCTGGTTTTTCTTCTCTGTCATATTTGCTGCGCATTCATTCAACTGTCTCATGCATATATCCATTTTCACTGCGCATCCATAGTAGCTGCGCATACATACAACCAGACTGCGCATTCATTAAACTGTTTCACGCATACATAATTCCTGTGCATACATCCATACTTGCTGCGCATTTATAACACTGTTCTGCGCATTTATAAGTTTCTTTAGAAAAATTCAATTTTCTGTTAAATTTGTTTTTAGCTAACATTTTGACAAGTGTCTGTTCGTTCTAGTAGTATTTTTAGGCTATTTTGCAGGACATAATTGTGAAGACCCCATTGCTAAAAAAATAATAATTTGTTTTAATAGTTTGATTGCAGATTTGCCAAGGGGTTTGCAAAATAAACTATAATCTCGTTTGGGCTTAAAATATGACATGTTTTTGTTTTGTGTGTTTTCCTTAGCATAGATTCAAGTGTCTATTGTGTTTTGCTTAATAGCATATCTGTAATCCCAAAATTATAACAACATATCCTCTCCCCTCGCCATTCATGGACCTTGGGTGTAAGAGAAACTGTTATAATTTTTAGAGGGTGGTCTTTGGTGGGAAAAGAGGTACTCACCCCAAGGAATGACCCAACCGGTAACAGGCTAAAGCCAAGCCCTTCCAAACCGGTATATAAAAAATGCTAGTGTGATTAGTCTCACATTAGACAGGTGTGAATTCATTGTGGCAACCAAAATCTCCTCCAGTACCCTAGTGGTGCGTTAAAGTCCTACTTAGTAGAGGTGAAAGCCTTGCTTTGAAAGGATTGGGAGAGCCCCCTTAATTGGGAAAATGACTTGATCACAACCACCTAAATGGATGTCCTTACTACAAAATTTTGTTTAGTGGCCAAAAACCTTCTATCTGCTGGCTCAAGGAGTCACCCAAGCTCGTGAAGACACCCCACATTACTCACAGTTCATAGTAGAGATAACAGTTCTTTGGGAAGTAATGACCCATTGAATTTGGAACTTGGTGTGCCTGAGAAGTGAGTGCACTGTAAGGAGGAGCCTGTGCCTCCAAGTTCCTAGGCTATCTGCTGTGGATTTGCGTGGCTAGATTTTATTATCCTAGTGGGGATTCAGTAGATATCGTCCTTGCCAACCTTAGGATTGTAAGCATGTTTGTGCATTCATACTAGATTAAATTAGATTAAAATCATCTTTGTCTTGTGTGTGTGTGTTTATGCATTTTTACTTTGCCAAAAACTAGAAAACATCAGAAAACAAAAAAAAATAAAATTTTCAAATCATCAAACTAGCAAAATCATCAAAAATTTGACAACCCGCGCATACATCAAATATTGCTGTGCATACGATCTATGTTACTGCGCATTTACATTTATCAGATCGCATCTGTCAAAATTTGTTGTGCATTTGTTTCATTTTATTGTGCATATATCACACTGTCCTACACATTTGTTTCTGCGCATTTACAACAAAGAGCATTCCCATAGGCTTTTGAAATTTCAAAATCACTTTTTCAGATACCCATTTTCGTCCTTAGTAAGATTCTGGAAAAATAGTCGAGTTACATAGACCTCTGATTTCTAATTTGACCACTTTCATCACTTTTCATCATCATTCCTTCCTCAAGAGTCAACAAATCACTTTCTTCCAATCTTAAGATTCTCAGTGTGGTGTTGAAAATTTACCTTATCTATCAGACTTTGATCTTGGTGAGCTTATCATATTAGGATATATCATCCTTAACCATCAAGCTTACTTAGATTATTGTTTCTTGACACCAATTTTTAGTATTTATCATATCTTTTCTACCAATCATTCTCCATATCTTTTTATCAAAAATCTTTCATCCCACAATCAATTTCATCCATTTTATGGTTCAAACTCGATCTCAGAAACTCAAACAACCTATTAATCCAGAATCCCTAGACAAAATGGAAGGCAATAACAGCAATGAAGAGAATCCTTGGCCCAAAGAGCCTCCTAAGAAAACTCATCCTCTCACATTTGATGACGAACCTACTGATGAGGAACTTAGGGATGTTGCATAAGATCCTAAATTTTTACAAGTCATGGAACGACTCATAGGGTTGGATAAATAGATGTATTTCCTCATGCTTGCTCAACAAGGAGCTAAGTTACCAAGTGATTTTGATGTTACCTATCTTAGAGAACCAGCTCATATGAAAAATCAAGATATCCTTAAAGGTTCTCAAGATCCTCATGGAGCAAAGGAAATCAATCAACAATCCAATGCTTCTCAAATCAATCAACAATCCAATGCTTCTTAGATCAATCAACAATCTAATGCGTCCCATAGTGATCAACAACAAAATGTTTTTCAAAATAATCAGCAATCCAATGATCCTCAACATACTCAATAGCATAATGTTTCCCAAAACACGCAAGGAAGCACATTATCTTTGGATCCCATCCTACAACAAATCCAAATGCTTCAACAACAAATCCGTGACATCCAAACTGGATCATCAACAAAGAAGTATTCCTTGGATGATATATGTCCTTATCCTTTTGATAAGAATTTAGCAATGATTCCATTCCCTCCTCATTTTGAGGTACCAAAATTTGACAAATACAAAGGGAATTTGGATCCACAAGACCATATTCATGAGTTTTGTGCTGCTTGTATTGAAGTCACTCACAATGACACTTATCTTATGCGAATATTTCCATGAAGTTTAGGAGGAAAAGTCATGGAATGGTTCTCCAAACTTCCCCCCGGCATCAAATCTTTCAATGAGCTTCTTGACAAATTTGTGACTCATTATTCATATAACATCAAACATGAGGTCACTATGCTTGATCTTTGCAATACACATCAAAAGAATGGAGAACCTTTCCTTACTTTTTTGCAAAGATGGCATTAATTGTTTTCTAAATATCCATGAACGATTCCTGAACAAGAAAAGATGGATATTTTTGTGCATAACCTTACACCAGAAATGAGTTATAGGTTACAATTGCAATGTCCACCAAATTTCAATAAGCTCATAGAAAATGGTATCAAGATTGAGGAAGCCATGGTCCGAAAAGGTGAGATAAAACTTTATTCCAAAGACAATGCTGGATCCTCAAATTCGAATTCCAACACTTATAATTCCAATTCCAACAATGACAAATTGAAATATTGGAATAAAAACAAAAACATTGTCAATGATGAAATTGTTGATAATCGTAATGTCCAACCGACAAAACCTCTTCTAAATCTCACAAGTACGACCAATGCTACTCAAGCTACATACAAAAATCAGTCAGAAAATCAAAATACCACCAAGGATTCACCTAAACCAAGATTGCCTTTTATCTCACCTCGAAGAAACTTTACTCCTTTAGGGGAATCTCTTGAATCATCATTACGGAAGTTAATCACCAAGAAACTCATCACGCTTCCTGAACTGAAAGATTATGAACCTAGAGTGAAGCCTTCTTGGTGGAATGGAAATGATTATTGTGAATTCCATAGAGGAAAAGGACATATAACCAATGAATACCAAAGGCTTAAAAATGTGATCCAAGACTTAATCGAAAGTGGTGAAATTAGTGTTGATGGACATGTCTCCAATGAATCTCATACAGCCTTTAAAGATCCACTTCCTGAGCATGAAAAGGGAGGTTCTTCCAACAATAAGGGTGACAACCAAGCCAATTATACTAATGCACCCTATAGATATGTTGGTAACATTTCTGACCGTCATCCTTCTGCATATTATGCCAATGTCATTACCATAAAGGGAAAATCAGAGAGTCAACCAATCCATGCTACTACTCGTGCTCAAGCCAAGGTTACTCTCTAAGGAGTCCAGTCTAAACCAAGCACTACTCAGAACAAGTCCGTTTATGTCCCAAAGTCCATACCCAATACTTCCAACCAGTACAATCTTTTGGAACAGCTCAAAAAGACACCAGCCCAGATATCCATCTTAGAGCTTTTGCGTCTTTCTCCATCTCACAAAGATATCCTTGAAAAAGCTCTCTTAGAGACCCAGGTTCCAACAACTCTAGATCCTGATCAATTTCAAGCTATGGTGGGCCATTTAACGACCCCACACTATTTTTCCTTTACTGAAAATGATGATTTAGCCATTACCCAATCTCATAATGCTCCTTTACATATCGAAGTCCTTGTCCAGAATCACAAGATTAAAAGAGTATTAATAGATGGGGGAGCTGGTTTGAATATCTGCAAGTTAAAGTTAGTCCTTGCATTGGGATTTTCTGAGAATGCCGTTGATCCAAAAAAGAAAATCACAATAAAAGCCTATGATGAGGAAGAGAGATCATCCAAGGGGTCTGTTGTTCTTCCAATTAGAATCGGTCCTATTGTCAAAGATGTACCTTGTCAAGTTCTGGACATGGATCTTGCTTATAATATTCTTTTGGGAAGGCCATGGATTCATTCCATGCAAGCTGTGCCATCAACTTATCATCAATGTATAAAATTCCCTCACAATGGTCAGGAGATCACTATCAAAGGAGATTCTAATCCTTTTCAATATTGTAGCAATGTGAAGATTTCTGATTCTTTGGTTCCCAATAATCATACTGGATCTTCTGCAACTACACCTGGTGACCCTAGTAATATAGCATCAACTTCTAAATCAGATGGGATCGAGATAGATATCAAAGAAAGAAGTATGGGAGAATATACTTTAGGTCAAGCTCTTTGTATCACTGAGTTACCTTTATCTCCCAAATCATATGGTAGGTCTTTGATCACTAAACAACAATCAGAACCCCCTTCCACACTTGTTTATAACACATTTATAAGTGGGGGCACAATATCCAAAGAGGCAGCTGAGCATAATGCAAATTATTGGCTTAAGACATAGAAGATTGAAGAAGATACTAAACATGAATATATATCACCTGATGTCTATGGAAAAGGGTATACTTTGCTACAAAAGATAGGATATCAAGGTGCTGGACCTCTAGGGTTACAAAGAGAAGGTGTTATAAAACCAATTTTGCAAAATCCCAATTATCAAAGAGACACTACAGGATTAGGATATAAAGGAGAAGGACCACAAGAACCAAAAGGAAAAGCAAAAATACCACCTTTTCATGAGACATCTAAAGCTCCTGCCTTACAATTTAGAAAGCATGGTATGTATGTAGATCCAAAGAAACAAAGGATAGCTCAAAGAATCATTGATAGACTTGAAGATAATGATGATTCTGATTCTAATGATTATGAATGGGATTCCTTATCTGATGGTACTGAAGAAATAGGAGTCAATGTTTTCCATCAATATAGTAATGATTACCATGAGGGCGAGAGTTCAATGAGTGACTCACTAGGATTGGTCCCACGTAATACTACTCGTGTTGATCATGAGTGAAGTGAGCATTATCTTGTGACAGATGATTCAGATGAGAGTATGGAAATAGACCTCGCTGATACTATCATAAACCTTGACAAATTTTCCATCAATACCATCTCTGCTTTTGAAACCAACCCAAATGATCCAATGCCCCTTGTCTATCCTGACCTTATTGATTGGGATTCTCCCGATCACCCAGAACTTGATGTCTTCCATAATGATGATGCGATCATTGAATATCTTGGTATCAGGGATCATTTACCACTAGGGGATCACAAGTCAAGATTTTTGATAGAACTCAATGACATAGCCTATTTTGGAGAGAGTGCCAATCCTTTCAGTCATAAAAATATAAAAATAATCAGCAGATCTAATGGTGAAAACCACTCAGTGGCAGTATTAGATCCAAAAATAGTAAAAAGAAAAGATGCATCTGATGGTGAAAACCTCTCTAAGGTGCCTGATGATGGAAGGATTGACACTCTTCCCAACTATCTAGATCGAGAGCAGTCTGCCATTCTTATAGAACCAACAATACCACTTAACATTGGAACAAAGGAGTCTCCACGCATCCTCAAAGTAGCAGCATCCTTGATAGAATCAGAGAAAGAAGCTTTTGCAAAATTCTTCAGAAAAAAACAAATCAACTTTGCTTGGTCCTATGCTGATATGCTTGGTTTGGATCCCAATCTCATTATGCATCATCTATCTATCAAACTAGGTGTAAAACCAGTTAAGCAAAAGCTTCGCAAAATGCATCCTCACATTGCTCTAATGGTGAAAGCAGAATTGAAGAAGCTCCTAGATGTTGGATTCATTCAGGCTATTGATTAGCTGAGTGGATTTCAAATATTATTCCAGTTTCAAAACCAGACAAGTCTATCAGGATTTGTATTGATTTTGGAGATCTTAATAAAGCTTGTCCGAAAGATGACTTCCCTTTGCCAAATATTGATATGATTGTTGACTTAACAACTGGGCATGAGATGTTATCATTAATGGATGGATTTTATGGCTATAACCAAATCAAGATTACGCTAGAAGACCAGGAAAAAACTGCTTTTACTTGTCCATGGGGTACATACTGCTGGAATGTAATGCCATTTGGCCTCAAAAATGCTGGAGCAACTTACCAAAGAGCCATGACCACGATCTTCCATGACATGATGCATACCATCATGGAAGATTATGTTGACGACATTTTAGCAAAATCCAAAGATAGAGCTGGTCATTTGAGAGTGTTAGATAGAATATTCACTCGGATGGAAAAATATCAAATTTGACTCAATCCAAAGAAATGTGCATTCGGGGTCACATCTGGAAAATTGTTAGGGTACATTGTCTTAGCTAAAGGAATCAAAGTAGATCCAGAAAAGGTTAAAGCAATATTGGAGATGGCTTCCCCCACTAACATCAGTTAGCTAAGATCTTTACAGGGGCGTCTACAATCCATCCGAAGATTTGTTTCTCAACTAGCAGATCATAGTCATCCCTTTCAACATTTGCTGCATAAAAATATCTTATTCCAATGGGATGATAAGTGTGAGGAAGCTTTCAACAAAATCAAGCAGTATCTAGCGAATCCTCCAACTCTGATGTCACCAATTCCAGGCAAGCCACTCTTGCTCTACATTTCAGCCACAACAGCCTCACTAGGTGCTCTTCTCGCTCAGCAAGATCATGAAGGAAAAGAAAAATCCATCTACTACATTAGTCACACTCTAGTGGGATATGAGTTAAACTATTCCCCTATTGAAAGATCATGTCTGGCTATTGTCTTTGCTTCACAAAAGTGGCGACATTACATGTTGTCACATTCTACTCAGCTTATTGCAAAGATTGATCCTTTAAAGTATTTGTTAAGCAAGACTGCATTGACAGGCAGGTTGGCTAAGTGGGTCATGCTACTTAGTGAGTTTGATATTGAATATGTAGACAGGAAGGCTATCAAAGGTCAAGTGATCGCAGATCAACTAGCTGATGCTCCATTAATAGATGACCACCCTATACACACAGAGTTTCCTGATGCTCATATCTTAGCTTTGTCTACACAAACATGGAAATTATACTTTGATGGTTCATACACTCAACAGGGTTCAGGAGCTGGTATACTTTTTATCACACCACAAGGATACACTATTCTGAAATCTTTCAAGTTGTTATTTCCTTGCACCAATAATGTAGCAGAATATGAGGCTTTGCTGATTGGGTTAAAAATGGCTTTACAATGGAACGTATCTAAAATAAATGTCTACGGAGATTCTCAGCTAATTGTTAACCAAGTTAATGATGATTACCAGACCAAAGATGATAAGTTATTGCCATATAAACGTATGGTTGATGACTTTAAAAAGTATTTCTCTATTACTTAATTAATATTATATAATAATTAAATATAATTATTGATTAAGACTTATAGTTTTTTATTTTCTAATTTAATAATAAGATTGAGGAATCAGATCGTGTTTATCCTGTATTTCAGATCAACCGATTAAGCTCCATGATCAGATTGGACTTAATCTAAACATTAGTAAATTGAATGACCTTCGTATGGAATAACGTAAACATTAGACATTCATGTCCTCTTAGTCAACCGTTGAGATCTCTAGTTGACGAACGATAATTTTGATCGTCATGAAGATGGACGTATTTAACTTTTTTTTAATTTTCCTCTAGCATCCTTTATAGACAACATTGTCGAGGTTATTCACCTGATTCATTTTAACCTCGTCGTTGAACTCATTAACCTGCATCTTGTGTGTTGAAACTTATCACTTTAAAAAAATTTGTTGGTTGTGTTTTGTCCCAACTTTTGGGCATCACAATTTCTCTGTCATCACTTTTGAGTAGATTCCTCGGCATGAAAACAAGACTGCTGATGCCATGGCAATGATTGCTTCTTTATTTGATATAGAAGATACCAAGGCCCATTTTGAGTTCTTGGTGGAATCCCTAACTTGTCCTGCATATGATGACCTTGATACGAGCATTATATGTCATCTGATTGGACATGAATCCCCAACCTATGGAAAGATCTATTCTTACCTCAAAGATAACACTTTACCTCCCGACCTATCCTGCAATAAAAAATGAACTTTTCTCTGCCAAACCTCCCGCTATATCTTAATATTCGACACCCTTTATCGGCGAGGTTTTGATGGTACTCTCTTGCGATGTCTCGAACATGATGAAGCTCAACTTTCCTTATGTGATGTACATGAAGGTATTTGTGGGACACATTCGAGTGGTCCCTCTTTGGCTAAGAAACTCATGTGTATGGGTTATTATTGGCCTACCATGGAAGCAGACTCCTTTCATTTTGCTAGGGCATGCAAGAAATGTCAGATACATGGAAACCTTATCCATGCTCTAGCACAAGAGTTACATCCTTTTACAACTACTTTTCCATTCAGTTGGTGGGGACTCGACCTCATGGGTGCTATCAATCCTCCATCTTCCAACAGCCACAAATGGATTCTCACTGCCACATAATACTTCACTAAATGGATTGAGGCCATTCCATTAATTACCGCCACAGGGAAAAAAATCTCCATGTTTATCTTAAACTATATCATTTTCCAATATGGTATACCTATGTATCTTATCACTGATCATGGGAAATAGTTTCAAAACCAAGACATGGATGACTTGTGTGCTAAATTCCACATCACCCACAACTATTCCACAATCTACTATCCTCAAGGAAATGGCCAAGCTGAGGCGTCAAACAAAATAATTGTTAAAATCCTACAAAAGACTGTCAATGACGCTGGCCATGACTGGCATCTCCAACTTAATCCAGCCTTATGGGCTTATCGCACCTCCATCCATACTCCTACTGGAGCCACTCCATACTCCCTTGTCTATGGATCTGAAGCAGTCTTGCCCCTCGAGGTTGAGTTGCCTTCACTTCGTGTTACTCTTAAAGATTTAATTCCTGATGAAGAGTATAGAGTTGCACGCTTGAATAAATTGGAACTCCTGGATGAACGCCATCAGCGAGCCTATGATCATTTGAAAGTTTATCAGCAATGTCTATCCCATCAGTACAACAACATCTATCCTGTCAGTACAACAGCAAGGTAAAGATTAGAGACTTTCAGTTGGGTGACTTAGTCCTTCGAGAAAATCCAAAAAATCAACAGCACCGTGAAAAGAAGGGCAAGTTTGAACCTAATTGGTTAGGACCTTTTGTGATTACAACAGTCTATGGTTATGGAGCTTATTAGTTATCTACACCTGAAGGGGATCCCTTGGATGAACCTCTTAACAGTATCCATCTCAAGAAGTTCTATCCCTGAAATCTCAATGCAAGGGGCATGTATATAGTCTGTATATATATATTCTGTAGATAAAATAATAAAAAATACAAAAAAAATCATAAAATCAAAAGAAAAACTGCAATAAAGGCATATGGTGAAAACTTGGAAACAGGCGCTATGTGTGACAAGTTAGCTCCTCTATCTATTAGGATTCTTTTAGTGTGTCCATTCATTGTATATATCCACAATAAAATAGTTATTCAATCCTTGTCCCCACCATGTATATATCATAATAAAATGGCCAGTTCATCCACCATCCATTGTAACTATCCGTAATAAAATCCCATCATAGCTTGATCTTTTGTCATGGTCTTTATCCTAGTCTTGTTGCATCTTTCTTCACCCATAATAAGTCAGTCCATCACCTAGCTGGGGGCATGTCCTCGACCTAGTTTGGGAAGTGGATCTATGATAGTCGTGACTCTTAGAGGACATAATGGAGTTATTTTCACCAGGCAAGGCAAACACAATCAAAATGTTCTTTCACAATGGTATCTTCATGCTGAATCAGAATCTATGATCTATCTTTCTAATTGTGACTGCTTATCTATACATCTTGACTATACATCATCACTTGAATTGATCAACATATCCTAAATCAATCTTTTTTGGCAAAAGAAATGTATATTCATGGCAGACATGTTCGAATGATTTTTTTTATTTTTTATATAGCTTATGCATTCATAGCTAGATTTCATTGTTATCATGTTTCCTATGCTATTCCGGGATATCTTTGACATGAGTTTGAAACTCTCATATGTCATTGATTAGAATAGCCGGGATGGGGCATGATATTTTCTTTGATTGCTATTTGTGGGGTATTTTCCGATGAAATCAAAGGAACAAGTAATTGGGGTGTCTGTGTATAAGTGCCTTCATCCATTTCATAGTATTGACAACATGCAAATCATGTTCTAAACAAATGCTATTTGTGGTGATACACCATCGCATACCTCAACTTCAAATATTTGTTCCCCGATCGAGGGGGGGAATATTCCTTGTCTGTTATGCAAATGAAACTCAGGTCATCTCAGCTCAATTATACCTAGATGCTTGTCAAGTTTGCAATATTAAACTCCATGCAAAAAGTGCTCAAGTCATCCTGGTTTAATTATACCATGATGCTTGCATTTTCTTGCAACATAACGAGCTCAATGATGAAACTCAAGTTCCAGTTATTATGAAGTTCTAAGATGTTACCTAAAGTTGTGGAGATACATTCATTTCATATTGCATTTCATTTAAACAGTTCATGACTTACAAATCAGTGCTCCTTTTATAGAGATTTATAGGTTACCTTTCTTATTAGGTTATCTGTTATCTTAGTATATTCTTCTTATGTTGGATACATTGTTATTTAAGTTGAGGACATTTGGACAACCAAACATATTATGAATTTTTGCATTTAACATTTTGCACTTAAACATTTAGAGACATATGTTATCTTCATTAGGAGTGTTCATTTATATATAATTTGGTCATTTATTATAGCTATCATTTCATCTCATTTTCTTTTATCATGTTATCAGTTATTCCATTCAATCATCTTAGGTACATTATCATTTATTACATTAGATATCATTTGCATTATAACAATTCATTTATTATACATTATACACATTTTATTCATTTATTATACATTATCATTCATTTACATCATTTATTTATTATCCATTATCCACATTGTTCATCACAACATTGCATTGATAATCCCCTAGCATTAGTAAACTCATTTAAGACATGCATTTATATCACCATCATATGATTATTAACCATTAAGCATCAATAATATCAAATCAAAATATAAATCATTTTGCATTCTAAGACATACATTTTATGCATATTAAAGTAAATCATCACATCCTGCATATGCCAGTATGCACATGTATATAAATCAATCAAAGAAAATCATGATAGAACTGCATCACTGTATATATAGAGTCAATCATATAGCATCCATCATATAAAATCCATAAAACAACAAAAATATCTGAATGTCCAATGATATAAATCAATAACAATGTGTCCATAGTCAGTGTCCGTCAAGTCAAAATATAATGATACAAATGAATCATAATGGTACAATAGTGTATACAATGCTCTCTCAACATCTATGAACCACTGCCTCCAGGCTCTGTCTATCGCTGTCTACAGGATGCAATGTGGCCCTGTGCTGCTGCACTCCCTGATGCTGAGGATCCACCTTGACATCCTAAACCTATCGGTGCTCTCGGAGGGAGTGATGACACACCCTCTCCACTAGCTGGTGCTCCTCTGTCACACACTATAGTCCTCATCCCCACTGAGCTCTCCCTATAACTCCCGATCCACTGATCTCTTGAAACTGCCTATCTATATGCCTCTCGCCAGTAGGATATCTCCTTCCCAGCATGTATCATGGCTCTCATGATATCCCCATGGGGACCTAGGTCCTCTGTCCTTTGTAACTCATCTAATAACATTTCAGACTCCCCGAGTCTCTCAATCGCTGCATCCCGCTCATGTCTTAGGACATCCATCTGGCGCTCTAGCCTCCCAATCTATCTCTCTAGACCTGGCACCCGCTCTGCCTGTACCTATGTAACTGCTAGTTTGACTAGAAGTGCATCAATATCTGGCTCCTCCTCTGCCGCATCCCTCTATAAATAGGGATCCTATCCCCCGATGTCCATGTCTACTTGCTCATCCTGTGCCTGTACGTCCAGCATCTCAGCGTTAGCCGCATCCTGTACACCACCCTGTACCACACCAACCTGGGCAAATAGAATGTCTACGTCATCTTGTGCCTGCCCCACCTATCTCTGTACCTGTACCTATGGCACCTGTGCCTGTCCCTGTGCAGCTACTCCCTGTACTGCAGCAACTAGTATCTGTACCTGAGTGACTGGTACCTATAAGGGAGCTCTTGCAGCTAGCTGTGCTGGCTGTACCAGAGGCTGTCTCTGTCCCTATCCTCTCTGTCTCACTCCACCTCCCCTCATCCATGGGCCAGCTCTCTCACCTCTCCCTCCATCTCCGCCACCTCCATCTCCACCATCTCCATCTCCTCCTCCATCTCCTCCTCTCCCTCATCCCCTCCTATCTCATCCTCGCTGCCTCCCCCGATGTCTATCTGTGGGATCTCTCTTTGGAGGTCTCACTGCTGGATCTGTGATGCGTGGTACATGATGATCTCTCAAAAATTGCTCCAAATCCACTGTCATCCCAGGATCAACAACTGTCTGCCTCATAGACCATGCCTGGAATGGTGCATCCAAAAACTCATGCCGAGCAACATCAAATGATGCCATGGGCCCCCAATCCGATCTCTCCTAATGTGTCCTTGCAAACTTGGTCACTCCCTAGGGCATACCCTATATCCTACCAAACTGTCGCATAACCCAGCTAACCAGTTGTCTCTCAATAATAAAGGGCATCCACCCTATCAACCATCGTGACTCAAAAAATAATCCCAGCTGCCGCTCATCATCCCATGGCTCACACCCTAGGTAGGGTCTCCATGTCACTATGTCCAATGTATCAAATGTGTACCGCCAAAACTCTAAATGTCCCAGTTTTGCCTGAGACAAAACTAAGGAGTACAAATGAATATAGGGCTGCCCTGCACCCCAAAATTTAATCGCCAATGGTCTAGTCACTACAATATGCTCCCATGCCCAAACATGGAGCAGTGTCACCCCTGCTGATAGCGATGCACCCCCGTGGTACACCACCTGATGTAAATCATGATATAGGTGTGCTAATAAACACACCCCCTAAGCAAATCAGGTCCCCTCCATCACCCGCTGTAATGTGCGGCCCCATCCAACTGCAAATCCGTGTGACCTTCGATCAAGGCATACGAATCCCCCAATCGCGCCTGCTAGAACCACTGGAAGAGGGTCATATAAGTTGACCATATCCTCCCAACTAATCTCTCCATCATCTATGTCCTCATCCCCAAAGACGGCTCTGCACTCTGTGACTCTGCCATACCGATTGTACTACACTAACTCTCTTGTGATGGGAAGCCGGAGGATGTGATATACATCCTCTAGTGTCACTGTCATCTCCCCTGTCGGAAGATGGAAACTACTCATCTCCGAGTGCCATCTCTTAGCTAATGCGGTCATCATGCTCAGATTCGCCCAAATCTCAGGCATGTAAATCATATAGTAAAGTCCCAACACTCCAATCAACAGTCTCTCTATCTCTGACAATGCTGATCTCAATTCTGTGTGACGGGATATCTGTCTTGTGACATCAGAACATCTGTGATATCCTCCTATTCAAGTCAACAACAATCAACCTATCAGATTTTGATAAACTAGTCTATCAATCTATCTATGCTATCATATCAATTTTAAACATGTTTATCACGTGTTTCAACAGATGATTCTATCAATTGTCTATTTCAGACTGGCTAACTAGCGCACATGCTACAATGTTACCAATCTTTATCAAATCGATCACAATCAACCACTGACAAATCAAATTAGCTTATCGACATCAAGTTTGACCTAACTGACTATCTCTTTTCACTACATTCTATCACTTCACATATATGCGCCGCATTGAAACATGCATGCACAACTTTCTTTCACATTTACGCAGGTTTTTATCGATGCGCAATCTTCTTCCACATTTGTGCAACATTTCTTGACATTTGCGCAACTTTAAACATATGCGTTGTTTTGTTGACCATTTGCGCAGCTTTTCATAACACATGCGCAACAAGTATTTATGCGTACTTTTATTTTATGCTTGCACAACACTACCATTATCCTAGTCTGAATGGACAATTATCCTTACCGAATGCGTAGAAAATTTAAATTTATGCGCAAACATCACAAGTTGCTATGCATTGATGCGCCGAAACTGCGCATTCATCCTCCGCCTAGAAAACTAAATTTTTTTTAATCTAATTCTACCATTTGATCTACCCTAAACATGCTAAAATTCTACATTAACATACATCAAATCATGGAATTACAAAGTAGGATTGAGTCACCTACCGGTTCACCTAAATCGGGTGGTCGCTGGAAGCGTCTAACTCTCTCGAAGTAGTGATCTGACAAGGGGAACGACATCCTGGCAACTTTTCTCTTATGTCTCTCACGCTCTAATCTCTAAGTGACAAGTGTGCACAATGAGCCTATTGTGGACCCCTTAGCCCTATTTATAGCCTGTGGACCCGATGTGCTTGGTGTGTGGACCCTATCTCCCATTTTTCTTCCATTCCACCCCGTTTTCCTCCATATTTTCTACCATTCTTTCGTGAGATTGATTGTACAAACCCACAAAAAAAAAAACAAAACCAACAACAACAACAAAAAAAAAATCCAATAAAACTTCAACTAATCTTTTTTGTCAATCCATCTCTCGAGAGGGCATGCATAGGTCGTCTGAGACATTGTCTGAGGTAGGGGCAAAAATGCTTGATTTTTCTTTGAAACAATGTGACCAACACATTATTTCAAAGAGGGGCAAAATGTATACACTTAAAAATGGTTTCATTTATTAATTAAATATTTATTATTTAATTAATATTTATTTTTTCTATTTATTAAGTAAATTATTCAATTTATTTAATAAATTCACTATAGTCTAATTCTATATCCTAATTCTTCTAAATAGTCTATTAAAGTGATTTAATTAAATACACAATCACCCAAATATGACTAAGTCTCCTAGTCCACTTCATCCACCTAGTCACCTGACACATCACCTTGGCTAAGATAAATAATTATTATTAATTATTTATTCATATTTATCCTCACCCACACATGTCCTATTCTTAAGGGCTATGTGGCCTCATAGGACTTGGTCTCATGACCACATGTCCTCTCAACAACCAAGTCAAGAGACATTCCCTATTCCTAAGGGGCTTCTCAAGCCACCTCTAAGGGTCAAGAGTGACTCATAGGACACTTGTGCAAGGAGTCCTCATGAGGAAAAGGTCTCTCCCTCTTTCTCTCTTTGGTCTTTGAGACACTTGACATGTGTCTTTTCCTTCCACCTTCTTCTCCTCCATGTCAATATGAGAGGAACATCATCCCTATTCTTCCTCTCACATTCCAACTACATCCCCCTTTCTCTCAACTCCTGCAACCAAGTCAATCCTAGCCCTACGATCTTCCACCTTTCATTCTCAACCATAGGATTCTGCCACCTAGGCCTAGATCCTCCAAAACTCTATAAAAGGAGCCTCATTTCCCATTTGAGAGCTAATAGGTATTTTTGATAACAAACATTCAAGCATTCAAGCAATCAAGCATTCCATAGCAATCACCAATTCAATTTGCATTTCATCCATTAGTTTTCATAAGCTATTGTGCACACAATTTCATTCAATCTCCACACTTTGGTAGCATCTTGGGAGAAGGCTTCATATTGGAAATCTGAGAGCTCAACATCTTCAAGAAATTAGAGCTAGGAGGACAATGGAGACAAGTTGCATGGTAGGTGAAGGTAATTGAATTATTTTAATCATTTCATAGTTACTTTGCATTCTTCATTGTGTTTGCATTAGATAGATTCATTGGATTTTATAGTTAATTTGTCATTTCTAGTTGTTAGACATCTAATTTGCATACAAGGTGGTTGTGGGATTTGAATGCAGATTCCTTGGTTTCTTTATATACCTCTCACTTCTGTGATTGAGGTTAGTTCTTCTTTCCCTCTTTCTTGGAGGTGAATGTTTGTAGCTCTGGAGAAGCAAGCTATATTTTTGGCTCCCTTCAATTCAATTCATAGCAATTGTCCTTCTTTTTCCTATAGCTTTGTGAGTCATTTTGGTGGATTTGATGTCATGTATTGTGATAAAAATTAGTCCTTTACTTGATATTTTGTTCATTTTGATGTTCACAAGCACTGTTATTTCTTAAAGTCTCAATCTGTGTGCATTTGAATGTATTTGGGTTTGTGGAATTCATTTTCCCTTCTCATTGACAATCGACACCTTATTATTTCTAAGGGAAAAATCATATTAGGGAGAAGTTGTGATGCTCAGGTTATGTTCTGAATCACATTGTGAGTTCATTTTCAGTTTGTGGATCTATCAAAGTTTGGTGAATCACCTAGTTAGTTTCAATTTTTATGCACTCTCTCTCTCTCTTTTCCTTCAAAGTTTAGTTAAGTTCCAGGTGATTCAAGGGGAAGCTGACCCCAAATCTGGAGGTCTACTCTCTGATAGGTTACCCATAGCCTGAGAGTAGTCCCATGTTTCACGGGATTGCTAGGTTTTACACTTAGCCATACTCAGGTGCAATCCCTAGTGACAAAAAGAACCAACAAAAGAAACCCCCCACAATGCAGACAAGGGAGAGGTGACAGGTACACTAAAAAGGATGACCAACAAGAATTGCATGATGAAGAACCAGGAACATCAAAGGTGCAAAGAATGTACAAACATATATAAAGATTAGTGTCATTGACACACATCTTGAGGCTAATGTCATGGAAGGAACACTCACTTGACAAAGGTATATGGAAAACAAGGCAAAAATGAAACTCTCCATGACACTTTATAATGGAGTGCGAGTACAAAAGGCACAAAGATGTGCAAGATCACAAGCATGCAATAGAGTGGCACTTTATCTCAGTGTGTTTACAAAAAATAAATGTTTAAAAAAGATGTCTACAATGCTCATAGAAGATAAAAGGCTGTAGAAACATGAATAAAAACCTAAGATGAGCCATCCCATACAGGAAAAAAATACAAGGATTGAAACATTCAAGATATTCATCAGAGTACATAAATGCAAGCAATTTAATAAAAAGTACCAAGAAAAAAGACTCAGAACTAGAAAGTTCATAGAATAATCTTTCCAACAATATCTCATTTTCCAAAAAAGGAGTATAGATGCACAAGATATGGCTTTCCAAGTGAAAAAATGAACTTATGGATTTGATAGAAAAAAACACTATAAAAAATGAAAAATCAGAAGTTATAACCTCCAAATCTGGATAGAGCTTGGAAAGAGATTTCTGATGATATCTTGTTTGCCCACTTTTGATGCCGTATGAGCAAGTTACACCCAATTTTGTGAAAGGTGCCCAAAAGGGGCATTTAAAATAAATAAATCCCTGGGGCTTAAAAATTTGGCCCCTAGTTGTGTGGCAATTAGGGGGTTAGCAGAAGGGGGGTGGGGATGAGCCCCTAGTCATGTATGTGACCGGTGCGGGGGATATTCGACAGTTTCACTAGTGTTGCTGCTGGACAGTGACCTCGATGGCTCCATTGGGCGGTGCCACAATGGTGGCCACCTAGTGACAGTGCTGAAGATGATTTTTTTTTTTTTTTGATTCATCTTCCTTGATATACATGCCAAGGTCGTATGATCTTAGACCAATTTTTTTTTCTTCAGATGAAAAATTTATCCAAATTGGATAAATTTTATATGGAAATAGGGTTTTTGGGCGCTCTAAGCACATTGGAATCAAAGGTACCCCCAAATCTAACACAAAAACTTATGAAAATCATAGATTTGATGAATAAGGTCGAATCTCTCATGAAGAGAACATGAGCATGAAGATTCAATGCTATGATCCAATAGACATTTTCAGAATATCCCAAGGCTTTGCGAAGATTTAAAGTACATATGTTCAAGACAACCCCTCCATCTATCAAGACTCTTTTAACCCTATGCTTGTGGATAAGGACTTCAATATACAATGGAAAATTTTGCAGTTGGTTCAATGACATGTCATCTTGCTCAAAAAAAAGATAGACAATGTGGTACAATGAGATTACCAACTGTGGTTTGAAATTGTTCTTCATCCAAATTGTTAGGGACCTTTATATCAACCAAGGCCTTTTCCAAAATTTCTTTATGAGATGATGAAAGTTTCAAAAACTCCAAAATTGAGATTTGTGCTAGGTATTTTTAAAAGTTGATAAACTATATTGTATTGTTTTGATGGAGAAGATGAAGGATTATGCATGGTTGTCTTGTTGGATGTTCCTTGAAAAGTGAACTTGGATGCTTTCCCCCTAGCAACAACATTGGCATACTCTTTTTCTTGTTTATATTTGATCACTATGACATTGATGGTACTCTCAAAACTAGATAAAGCATTGATAGATTTGTCATAAGTGTGAGAAAAATTCACCTTGTTGTTTCCTTTCTTATTATTTTGATTGACATTTGAAGATTCACCTTTCTCATGATTTAAGAAAGGGGTTTTAAAGACCATGTAATCTTTATTATTATTGGGTCCTTCCACTTCAATAGTTCCATTATAAATGAGATCTTGGACAACATGTTCGAATCTCATTCAATCATTAGGCTTGTGTCGTTTATTTAGATAATAATCACAAAGATGTGAGTCATTACACCATGAGGGTTTAACTTGGGGTTCATAACATCTTGACTCAGGTAGAGTGATGATTTTGTTTTCAATAAGTGTTTTTAGAGCTGTCTCAAGAGGTTCTCCTAATGGAGTAAATTTCATTCTAGGTGAATTAAATTGGGACATGAATTGTGGCCTTGATCTATTTCTACCTTGGTTATTGTTTTTGTTATTGAAAGATGTATTGTTTGATGGATTGATGTTTTTTGCTTGATTGTTGGAACCACTAGAAAGATCTACTGGTTTAGGTTTAATGTTGTTTGCTTCCACCACTCCATCATTTACTAGGGTTTTGTTAATGTTTTTCAACCAAGACTTGGGTTTATCATTGTTTGCATTGGTTTATAGGTTGTTGTTATATGTATTGTTATTATTTGAAAACCCTTTGTTATCCTTGTATAGCTTTAGTTCACCCTTCCTTACTAAAGCATCCTCTATTTTGATACCATTTTCAATCATTTTGTCAAATGCTGTTGGACATTGGAGTTGCAACCAGAAGTTAATTTCATTATCAAATTGTTAATGAAGATGCCCATATTCCATTTTTTTGACACACTTCTTGGGTAATTGGAAAATATTCTTCTCCAACATAGTAGGAAATTCAAGAATGATTCCCTATTCTTTTTCTAGTATTGCACAAGTCCAACATGGTCACTTCATGTTTAATATTATAGGAGTATTGGGTGACAAAATTTGAGATAAACTATTCAAATGTTTTAATTATAGGTGGAAACTTAGAGAACCACTCCATTGCTTGTCCACATAGACTCATAGGAAACAATCTCATTAGATATGTTTGTTCATGGATGAACTCCATTTTCAATGTGAAAAAATCTCTAAAGTGGTTTTGAGGGTCGGTTAGGCCCATGTATTTGTCATACTTTGGAAACTCCATATTAGGTGGGAAAGGTATCTTGACCAAGCTCTTATCAAAATGAAAAGGAAAAAATTCTTCTAATGTGTACTTCTTTGGATAATTTCCCTTTTGACCATTATCAATTTTTTTTGAAGGGATTGGATATGTCTACTTAGAACTCCTAGAGGGTTAGCTTCATCCTCATCTTGTCTTATTTGTGATATATCATAATCATGAGGTAGTTTAATCCCTAGTTGAGCTAAAGTTATGAAGTACTTTTACTTATCCCTTTCTATCACCTTTTCCATGAGTTTTTGAAACAAAGGATCTTGTTGGGCTCTCATGATTTTTTCTTCTATTATTTGTTCATTTTCATCATCATCATGGTTTTTTTTTATGGCTATTCTTAGCCCAATAATTATCTTCTCTTTCCGTGTTTGGTTGATTTTCTTGTGTTTTCTCTTAGTGATGAATTAGATCCTCTTGTTGGTTTTGATCAATTTGATAGGGGTGTAGTTGGGGTTTTGTCTTTTGTTGAAGTGACACTTCTTCACGAATCACCTTTTCATTATTTTGAGTCTTGTACATATAGGACCTTGTCCTTACCGACATAAAAATGACCTTGAAACATCTCTTGGATGAAAATATCTTTTAAGGAGTTGATTTGATTCAAAATCCAGTTTAAATTTCCTACATAATTGATTTGATGATGAAGAAAACTCAATGTTAATGTATCAATTTGTGTGACAATTCCAATTGTGAAGAATTTAAATTTTGTTTTTGATGAATTGGACCCTACTTTGAAAAGGGTATCAAGAAACATTTCCTATTTTGACCCAATAATTATGCATACACTCATTGTTTTGAGATTCCGTTTTATACCTGACACTTTAAACTGTGTAGGCGATGTTTTGTTGCTCACACACTATTTTCTGCTGACAGAGAGCGCTATTTGATCTTTTAAAGGCACCGTTATTTTGTTTTTAGGTGATGTTTTATAGTTCAAAGGTGACAAAAGACTATTTGAAGGTGACAAAATATTGTTTACATGTGCTTTACTACATAATCTTTTCTCAATCCCTGACCTTTTGAAGTTTTTTTCTTGAATCTTTACGTTCAAAGGCAATGTTTCTCTGTTCATAGGAAACAAAATATTGTCTAAAGGTGATATGCTGCATAATATTTTCTCAATCTATGAATTTTTGAAATTTTTACTTGAATTTTTAGTTCCAAATGGATTATTTCTTCTGATTTCTAGGATCATCAAACATAAAAAATACACAAATATTTGTTTTCACCCCTAAATCTACACAAAAGTGTATGTTCTCGATCGTTTTCATGGGTCCTTCACATAGAAAACACTTCAAGTAGGTTACCTATGTTCATTTTGTTAGCATAACCAATGATGTTGGCATAACTGATAATGGTTCGATGAAGGTACATATTTGGTGATTAAGATGATTAGTTATTGTTTTTTCATTGATGTCAATTATTGAGCTAGTGTTCTTAGCGTGTTTCCAAGTATGTGAGAAGGATGAAAAATGTGGTTCAAGTAGTTCCAATGGTCACGATTCTTAAGGGAGACTTGGGAATGTCTCTAGATGTTAACTGTATGATCGCAACTATTGATTGTATGATTTGAGTAAGTTATGTTTGATTGAAGTGTGACAAGGTAATTGCTAGAATAGTCTTTGAATGACAATGAGTGATTTGATTGGTTTATCAAATCTATGATAATTTAGGTGGCGTGGTCATATAAGAATTATGTTGTTGATTCTATGTTGAGATTATAGTTACAACCACAACTAATTTGGTTGATAGATTAGTATATTTTGTGGTTACATAAGTTATTTTAGTGATCAGTGACAATGTTTTTGTGTTACTAATGATAGATTTTCTGTTGGTGATTGATGATCATGTGGCAATGAATAATTTGAGTTCTAGTTGTTATACTGACATGTTTAACTTCATTTAAGGTGATGATTTGTCATTACATTGACTGAGGTAGATCATTTTATCAAGATGAAGGTTGTTGGTCAAAACATGTTTGACTGTTCTTGATAAAATTAATTGTTTGGATCTATCATGTGGATGAATTGTTAGGTAAAGATGTTTTTTACATTGGGATATGTGTTTTGGTACGATCTCTCTGGGTGAAAAGGTTGGAATAGTGATTTCAATGTGTTGGATGAGGTGTTAAGTCAATGTTACGTTTTAGGGCTTTAGCAGTAATATTTATATCATGAAATTAAATATTTTTGTGTGTAGATCATGATTATGAAGGTGCGATCAAGCCAAGATATTCCAGAGTTATCCAAGGTCAAAATGTATGCATTTCAAAGGATTTGATCAAGAAAAGGAGTTTCTATTTTCCAGATCAATCTACTTTTTGTATCTTAATAGTTACAACAGGCTAAATCCCTTTATCAGGTAGATCCTAACATGTCTTATTTGTAAATCCTTTAACACAATGACACTTTAACTAGTGTTTGAAGTCTTCTAACAAGGCTAATCCTAACAAGGTAAAGATCCTAAAAGGGCTAGAGGTAAATCCCATAACTGGGTAACAGTGTCTTTTGTAAACTCCTAATGGGGTTAAGCTCCTAGCAAGGCGTACTTAAGAAGAGCACAAATTTGTGAGTTTCATCACACATGTGGTTTTCATCCATTTGGGTTTCCATGGGAAAAATATTTGTTATGTGTTGCATGCTTTATTTTGCTTGATGTTTATTTGTTTCAATTTTCATTTGCTTATTGAATTGGTAAACCAATGAATGTTAAAGAATTTGAAAAGTATAAGATATTAGGATTACTAGTTTAGCCCCCCTCCCTCTCAGTAATCTTGGACCTTTGGGACTAACACATTTTTGGCTTTACATGGAGAAAAGGTGGCTTTCTACTTAAGCAGGTTTTAGTAAGGATTATGTTTGAAAATCTTTGCATTTTACCTCTCTTTACGAGAGCCTCCCATCATAATTAAGTAGTTTAATGCAATCTTGAAGGACTACTAGAAAAGGGATATTTCTCAAACTTATTCGTCATTCACCCCATTAAGGATGAATGTATTTCATTTTAGAGGGGTTTAGATTACCATGGAAAAAATGGTTGTATCCCACTTTGGGTTGTCCCTCTCACTAGCCTCATTAAGGGAAGTCTTGGGAGGTGAGCCCACTATGGCTTAAATTGAATACTTTTAAATAAAATTAAGGTCAAGATAAGTCTAGTATTTTAATCACCTTAATAAAGGTGAAATCATATCCCTATTATCTTGAGTCTCCAAACACAAAATACATGCGATTCTTTTCTAGACCTTTTGTAACTAATAGAACTCCAATAGGTTTGGCATTCTGATTAGCCTTAAGAAAGGTGAGATCATAGGTCTACTATATTTGTTCAAAAAAAATGAGGTCTCCTATTTAGTCTATGTTTGAAATTGAATTGCCAAAAGTGAAATGAAAGGTACATGAAAGATTGAAAGTTTGTAGTGTGCACCTTTCACGATGTTATGCACATTTTTGAGATTTTTTATTTTTTTGATACATTACCTCAATGATAATTCCAGATCCTTAACATCCCCTTTCACACACATTAGTACAACACAAGCAAGGAAAGTGAATAAATTCAAAATAATGACAAATTAAGGAAAATTTAGAGAGAAGCATCTTAGTTGAACATATGTATTTGATATTCAGCTTGATAGAGATTAATAATAATCAAATATCTATTATATGATTTACCTTACTCACTAATACTTTCATCCTTATTCACCCAATACATATCCTTTGCATGTTTGTTTGATCTCTTTACCTCCGTTTCCATCAAATAATCAGGTAATCTGAATATAGGCTTCTTGACTTTCTTCAATTTAGCTATTTGTAAAACATATTTG